>JANIVU010000288.1:0-21284 GCA_030557765.1 Suzukiozyma candida
AGGTGTACCTCTGAAATACTAGTTTTGTAATTCCCGTTAATGAACACCAATGAAATTTACCTACTGTATTAGAGACATCACACCTCACTAACAAATACGTCTCTAACAGTTTTCTATTTTGTTGATAAGTAACACATTTGATTTCGCATTAAGGTGCCACCCAAAAAAAAATCATGATAAGCAAATCACACACCACATTATATTCATTTGCACAATGAAGGGCACACACAAGGATAGGGTACTAGCGACACCTTGGATAAGAAGAGGTATTATGGTACTACCATTCGCCTGCTTGGCTATCTTCTATTTCATTTACGCTTATTATAAAGTTGGAGTTGTTGTTGATGAGTTCATTGTGGATATACAGCCACAGGATCAGGTTTCCAAACAGTTTACATTGAAACAGATATTCCATCATGGAGTAGGTGAGTCTTATGGTACATATCAAAGGTTGGATATTACAGATGCTTATTTAAAGAGACATGAAGATTATTTTAATGAATTGGTTTATAATAATCAGCACGCGCAAGCAGAGGATATAGACTCGAACAATTTGCATGATGTATATGCCCAGAATGACTGGCCAAAACGGTATGCTCACCACAACCCTTTCAACATCAAATTGCCTATCAAAAGACAATCTGACAAGAATAAATCGTTTAGAGTTAAAGATAACAATCTAGATTATATGACAAACTACCTAAACGACAATAACCAGGAACTAAATTGGGAGGAACGTAATATTTCAGTCCCCAATGTTAAAGATAAAGATACTCTAGTATCATTAGCATTAATGTCGTCAAACGCATATGTCCGATTCCCCAAAGACAAGAAGGAAAAGGAGAAATCGGACTGGCGTGATATTATCGGCTGGAATCCTGACAAAGAGCATGAAGATATCAATTTTGGCTGGGACGATATTGGTGTCAGAGGCCATGTATTTCTCAGTGATGATAACCTGACGGTAGTAATCAGTGTAAAGGGAACTTCAGGTGCTGGCCTTCCAGGAGGTGGTTCAGACGAAACTTCTGGGAGCGATAAAACTAATGATAATCTTTTATTTTCCTGCTGTTGCGCTCGGGTAGGGTACATGTGGACTACTGTTTGCGACTGTTATGACTCAACATATACTTGCAATCAGGATTGTTTAGAAAAAGAATTGGTACGCAAAGACCGTTATTATCAGTCAGTGTTGGAATTATATGATAATGTCACCAAAATTTATTCTCCCGAAAAATACCAGTACTGGATCACGGGCCATTCCTTAGGTGGTTCCTTAGCATCTTTATTAGGAAGAACATATGGTTTGCCAGTGGTGGCATTTGAAGCACCGGGGGAGTTATTAGCCACCAAAAGATTACACTTACCCCAACCACCGGGTATACCAAAATATATGGAAAATATCTGGCATATCGGCAACACCGCCGACCCTATATTTATGGGGGTATGTAATGGGGTATCTTCTTCGTGCAATATAGCTGGGTACGCTATGGAAACTGCATGTCACACCGGTTTACAATGTGTTTACGATGTGGTCAATGATTTGGGGTGGAAAGTCAATTTATTAAACCATCGAATCCATACTGTAATCGATGAGATTATTATGGTGTACAATAGTACACCCGTTTGTATTGAACAACCACCATGTCGTGATTGTTTCAATTGGAGATTTGTCAGTAAACATGATATAGAAGGAGACGAGCCTTCGTTACCGAATCCCTTGGATCCACCCAAGACGACCCAGACAACAACACCAACAAAAACTAGAACCAGTATTAATACCACACCTAATCCCACCGATACTGAAACGCCATTACCCGATGAACCACCCAAGAAATGTTTAGAGAGAAACTGGTATGGTTGGTGCACAAAATGGGGATATGATGATGATGATGATGAGAAATGAAGAGAAATGAAAGGGGAAGAATAAATCGACCTGGGCTGTTTGGGTAATCAAAGTCCTGCACTAGGAGGTAACTTCGATAAAGATAAAATTAAACAAAGTGTGGTACTTGAAGGATATCTTCGATGCAAGCATAGAGATAATATTAATGAAAGTTTTGAACTGGGTGAACACTACGATGCAAACATCAAATAGATAAAATTAGTGGAAGTCCTGCACTGGGAGGATATCTTTAGCATATAAAGATAAACCTGACAAAAGATGAAAATATACTGATATCTAAAACATATCGATGAAAACAGAGAAAGTATAGAACAACAATATAAATCAATTCGATTAATCAATCTTCCGAGTCATTTCAATAACCGGTTAAGATAAGACAAATTTGTCGATTTTTCAATTGTCTATGAGTAATTGTCAAATTTACCAAAACAATCAGTGATTGTTCTACATAAATAAAAACATACAAAAGAGAAATAGGAAATTTAATAGAGCAGTATAGTCATAATCAATAAATATGATTCAATAATGAAGTATTCCATCTTACAATCTTACAGATGAAATATTCACCAGTACAATAAAATAAACAAGCAAAAAAGACCGAAAAAGGCCAACAATGGCTACCAGCATACCCTAATCGAGCCAAAAAACATTACATAATCACAAATTCATTGTTCGCAGGTGCATACATGACCATTGACCGAAGTGTACCGAAAGTGGCCTAAAGAGGAATGGTGTAGGTATTAGGAACTCTGTCAACCGTATAGATATCAGAGGTAATATACTATATCCCCATAACATACCTGTGTATATCTGGTAGTCAATTACCCAGGAATTTCATTCAATTTACTACGGCTGAAATATCCGGTATGTGATGGCTGTAGGGGCCCATGACCATCTATGACAACAGCCTCATTGAAAATAAAAATAGATACACGTGATCAGTCAGATGATGAGATGATGATGATGGTACAGCCAACATTAAGTGGAATTGGAGAGGGAAAAAGAGAGGGATGAAGAGTACGGTAGAGTGGTAGTGATATGTGAATGTAGATGATTGCTTTATCATATACATTTATCCTACTAACTAGTGTATTAGAAAGTTCTTCTTTTTTTCTCTTTTTGTTGATTGCTAACACGTGATATTTTCATCCTTCCTAATTGAGCAAGTGGACGACAATAATCATGCAGAGGTAAAATTCCTACAAATATCAAAACAAGTCAGCAAAAACATTTTCTCTTCTTTATTCAATCATGAAAGTTATTCAGACAATTCTTAACTTGGTGTTGTTAGCAGGGGCCATTCTTTTGTTAATTCTTTTGGTCTTATCAGGATCTACTGCCTCAAGTCCAATTAATAAAATTTATTGGTTAAAAGCTGATACTTCGTCAATTCCAAATGCTTATTCTCAGTCTCAATGGGCCTTCTGGAGTGTATGTGATACCAGCAATTTAAAAACTTGCCACACTGGTCCAGCATATCCTTTATCTCCTCAAGATAACTTTGGTACCAATGAAGTTCCTCAAGACTTCGTTGACAACAGATCTGTCTACTACTACTTATCCAAATTTGCCTTTGCCTTTGGAATTATTGCTTTAGCTTTAGCTGGTATTACATTTGTGATTTCATTATTAGGATTCTGTTTCGGAATTGTCGACAAAATCACCGCATTCTTGATTACCTTGGCATTGTTCTTCGCTGCTGGTTTTGCTGCTTTCCAAACTGCTGTGGTTGTCTTAGCCAAAAAAGCATTCACTGATGCCGGTGATTACGCCCACATTCCTACTATTTCCATGGCTTTGTTATGGACTGCTGTCGCATGTTTGGCCATTGTCTGGTTAAACACTATTGGTGCCACTATCTCCCAATCTTGGAAGAAACACATGAACAATGTTAACGACAACCAACATAATAATGTCTACGACCAACCAAACCAACAGGTTCCTTTAAATGACCAAAGCTCTTTCACCAGAGAAGCTCCAGCCAAGGAAGACACCTCCGGCGGTATCAGATTCTTTAAAATAAAGAGAAACCAAAAGAGTGTTACTGATGATGAATCTGTATAAGTAGACACTAGGGCCAATTGTTAATTACCACAATTTGTGTGAGAGGATTACAGTTACATGGGGGTAGATGTTGTGTATCTTGTATTAATGCTTGGTATACTTTGTCTTGCCCTTTGCTTGGCCCACTGCCTGGTCCTTTAAATTGCTAAATTATGTCCTGCAGAATGGGTATAATTTTTTTAAAGGGGGAGAAAATATATTATTATCATGTTACCATTGCTACATTATAAACAATACCTATGTAATAATAGGAATTTGATTTTGAAATGGATTACCATTTATTTCAACATTTAGTTTCTATTATTACCTATACCAAACACTTCTTTTTTTTTGTTAATAAACTCACAATAATATAGTAATAATTGATGTGATGATTATATTATTTTGATGTGCTTTTGTGATAAATGAGGATTTTTATTTTCCTTGCGTTTCACTTTTTATTATTATTATTATTATTATTACTATTATTTTAATTATTACGTATTTGTATATTAACTTTAGTCTTTCTATATCGTTTAATTTAATCCAATTTTGTATACTTTGATTCGAGTGTAAATTTAATCCATATTTGTAATTGTAGGCTTAAGCTTGTTGCGATTTGCAGTTGAAATTACATGCGTGGGAATGACGTCTTGTCTGCAATGCTTGGGTTATTTTTATTTTCACCTAGCCTCAAATCTCACCTGCCTGACCCTGTCGGGCTGATTTATCCGGATAAGAGTTGCGCCCAAGAAATTATGCAATTCATATAGATTCGCTGGTATAATTTAACCGTTTGATATATAGTATTTGGGGACATGGATTAGATATGTAAATATATATTTGGTAAGTTCACAATAGCTGCTAAACAATCTCATTGGAATTAAGGGTGCTAACCGTGGGAAAGAACAATGACCAACCAACCATAGTCTTATCAATAACCAGGCAGGCAAAAAAACAATGGAATTTTGGTCGGAATTATATTTCAACAGTGTATATTAGATTCAATCTCTTTATAATTACAAAATTCCATATAATGCCAATAAATTTTGAGTCTGAGTTTATTTGATTAATGCATTGTTGCAAATTAAACAATATCAAACCATGATTCCACATCCTTAGTTGACTCTAAAGATATAGTATGCCATGAATGGCCTTGCAACACCCAAAATTAATATTGAAATAAATCTAATGACAATTTGTGGCGCTTAACAATTGTATGTGGTTTAATACGTTTGATTGTAGACTATTACCAAAATATTGGATAAAGCTAGGATAATTTACCAACTAATCTATTATTATAGACATACTGACCAAACCAAGTGAACAGAATACTACATGACCGTATCATCTCAAAAAATGGGAATACCAATGAATATTTCCCATGTGTCCTTGTCAATAGTAAGATGAAGTAAAACTAACAGTTAAATTACACCCATTCACTCTCTAATTTTCTGTAAATAGTGGTTGCAAAATGAATTTGGGTAAATAAAGCAACCCCAACACCCAATGGTTAAAAATAAGCGGCGGAACATAAAAGGCTAACCAACCATTCAACCAGGAAACAGGAATTTCGATCCATTTCATCCGATCCATGAAATGAACCATTCCAATTCCACAACCCCACTATGAAAATATAAAGTTTTAAGATTAAAAGTGATAAAAATAAATGACGTAATAAACATCCAATGGAACATTAACATTCCCCACCAACAATCAACAGGAGACAACGAACAACAACAACCACTAACAAGTACACCAATCCAATGAGAATATAACCAACACCAGCCAACACTAACACTATACCCATAACCAGAAGAAGTGAAGAACTTGGCACATACATTTTCTAGTGAAATGTAGCTAAATTAACCCTCCCGAACTCCGAGTCACTCTCTACCGTCTACAATTCAAAATTGTCTAATTTTTGCACTTAATACATCTGGCAACATTCCCAAACAGACTTCAAACAAAGATACAATTACAATTGAACAAAGGGTTATAGGAACAAAGGGTTATATCTACACTATATATATTATCCCTCTCTCTTTGTATATATATATATATATATAATTGTAGGTATCTACAATTGACCTGCGCTATTGTATTTGCGTTCCCCCCACGAGTCGTCAAATAAACTTTAATAGGAGCAACAATTGGAGAAAATGTTCTCTGCGTTTAACGATCAATGCGTGGGGGTGTTAGTCAGAAAAAGTGCTGGTGGTGGTGCGTAGGGAGAGAAGTAGGGAAGATCCAGTGTGAGAACAGAAGATTGTGGTAGTAATTTTTACACAGGAATTTCTTCTTTGTCCGTTGTAGCCGATATTTTTAAAAATTAACTTTCTCATCAACCCATTATATTGAGAAGATTCCTTTTAGATTGCTTATCAATTTTAATTTATTAGTTCTTTATCATGACTACTGAGAAACATCATCGTTTCAGCTTGTTCCATAGGGACAAACATGATAAGAATATTAAACAGAATGATGTTGATAAACAGGATAAACCAAAAACGTTGGGCAATTTGTTTCACAAAGATGACAAAGATGGATTAAAGGATAGTACTATTAGAGTTCAGACCAAAGATTTGGACGAAAAAACACCGGTTCCAGATAGAAGAATTACTAGAGCATCGTCCCAAGTATCAATGAAACGCAATCCGTCGCATATTTCTACTCGACCAAGGTCAAATACCGATTTACTTAACCATTCCAAAGATCCTAAAAAATTATCCAAAGCTGAAACAATGGCTCACTTACAACATGTTAACAGGGCTAATTCAACCAAAGCTCAGTATAGAAAGGACTCGCACCAAGGTTCCGAAGCTTCTACCCCTTCAGCAGAAAAGATTGTCTACAATCCGTTTGGGTTAAATAAAGATAACAGTTTAGAAGTGCCCAAAAGTACCTCGTTTTATTTATCTGGAGGAGTGGATTCAGAAAAAGTGTTAAGTAACCCTGTCGCTGATCCTAACGACTGGTTACCTACAGAATTAAAGCAATGTCATATCAATTTACTAGATGAGTTCGAAATTGATTTAACCAAAAATAAATTGGGTGATGGTGGTAGTTCCGACGTTAGGTTAATCAATGCTATAGGTCATAAAAGACAAGTGTTTGCATTGAAGAAGTTTACCCTTTTAACTAAAGAAACTGATCAGGAGTTTTATAAAAGAGCGATTAAGGAGTTTATCATTTCCAAGAAAGCTGGTGCCTCAAGACACATTATAGATACCTTGGCCATGGTCAGAATCCAATCGCAAAATAATTTAACCAGAGGTTGGGGTATTATCTTAGAATTCTGTGGTGGGGGAGATCTCTTCAATCTCATTGTGAAACCGGGATGGAAAAAGTCTCCCATCAACGAAAGGTATTGTATTTTCAAACAAATCTGCTATGGTTTGAAGTATCTCCACGATATGGATATCGTCCATCGTGATTTGAAACCAGAAAATGTCTTGATTGATTATAATGGTGTGGCGAAATTATGTGATTTCGGGGTCTCCGATTATGGCCATGAAGTTCATGGCGATTTCTCAAGTCCGCTTAAATTGTCAACTGCCTACGTGGGGTCTCCTCCTTATTCACCCCCAGAAGTGATGATTTTGAAGGAAAAATCTCATACTGAAATTAAAAATTTCGCCTATAATTCCTTCATTATGGATTCTTGGGGTTTAGGAATGTTGCTCTTTTCCATAATTTATGGTGGTGTTCCTTTCCAAATCGCCTCCCCCAATGACCATGGCTACCGTGAATACAAATTCTCTCACGATCGATTCCTTTCCGATCATGCTAACTTCAAAATTAATAAAGGTTACAATAAAGGTCCAGGACCCGATTTCAAATGGGCCCAAAAATTCGAAAGCACGGGTGCTTCGAGAGTCGCTTGGAAATTGTGTGACCCTTCAGTGGCCCATAGATACACAATGGACCTTTTGTTCAATGACCCTTGGTTCCAGACTTTGGAAATGTGTCTCTATGAACACCCCGATCAAGAAATCTCGCCATTTGTCTTACCAAATACTGGGAATTTATGCCAGAATTATCACCATGTTCCATCAGTGTCTTCGTCAGCTATTCCGTCGAGAAAAAATAGTGTTCACGAAGAGATTCACACTCCAGTGAGATCCATGATCGACATGGCTACCCATAACAATCTCCCTTCACATTCATCTGTTGCTCACAAGCATCATGATAATAATTCGATCCACTCGGCTTCAAGCTTGACCCATGGTTCGAAAAACCCACCTTTAACTTCAAGTCGTGTTTCAAGTATGTTGGACTTCTCCCCAAAATTAGATGCTGATACTTTCCATGGAGAAGTGCAACAAAATAATATTTCCAACAACAATAATATTCCTAACGATGAATTAGCCCCGGTACAAGAAATTATCCCGGGCTGTAACGATGACAATAATGACAATTTTAATAGAATAGACTCTAATGGTAGAATACCTACCGAATTGGAACCAGTTCATGAAAACGAAGACGATGTCCATCATTTTAATATGAAAGATCTCGACTATGGTTCACCTTCAGTTCAACCACCAATACGAAACAATTCATTAGACATAAACCAGCCCGTACGAGTCGAATCTATTAACCAACCCATGAGAAATGACTCAAACAACATCAATCAACCAATACGTTCAGATTCTAATCTTGGTTATACCCCAAGAAAAATTCCCACAAACTCTTCAATAACTTCATCACCAAAGTTGCTTCCCAGTGGACAATTCGCTAATATTGAAGACGATTCTAAAATTTCGTTACTTGAATCCAACCGAAAGATTTATAGAACTGCTACTGATTTGAAAATAGATGATAAAAATGGTATGTGCGATTTGGGTTATAAGATCAAGAAGCATCATCACTTGGATATATCGAGTGCTCCATCTGGATCTATAAAACGAAGATAAATGATGAATGAATAATGAAAAATGACGGAGAATAGGATTCTGGCTTGTTCCATAGAAAATATAAAATGATAAACATATAGCCTTGTTTTAGAATAGTATATACGATAAATGATAATGTATACTTTGAATGAACAAGAAAACTGTAGGTATATTGGGAAGGGCAATTAATCTCAGGAATAGCATTGAGGAATTTTTTTAAGGATCTTAGAGTATGGCTGCGAAAAATCAAGCAAATATTTGTACCTAAAAACCCTGTAATTGGTAGCTATATCCAAAAATACACACTTACACTTGATCAGTTTAGCAAAATTTAGCATTATTGCAAAAAGCTAGCAATTACCTTTGGTTACATGAATAATCATAAGCCTAACTTACCACCCATCTTGGCTCTATTTTAAACAATAGGACGTCATATTTACTGGTCAAGCAATTGACTTTATCTACCCTCATCATAGAATATATTGCAAGGAAAGATTGCCTTCACTATAAAGCCAAGTTCATTGGGTACAAGTTATACCACATCTGGGGTCATGAATACAAGTCTAGTTAGAGAGACACCCGCTATAATTGTTAACATAGATATAATATACTCCTTATATATTCCACATCTAGGTCCTATTTCGAAATGATGCAGGGCCACAGAAGGTGATGTTATCAATGTTTGATTACAGGTTCAAAAATAATTTAGATGACAGAGAGAGGTTTTAAAATAAAGTTCGTCGGTTAATAAGTGTTTGTTTACAACTGTGTAATGTGTATAGGCACATTAGGCGTTTTTCCATTCGTAGTAACTTGTATGTATTATGTGATATATATCTTTCAATATACTTAAGCTTCTAAAGCAACTCTACCTTTAGGATTAGTAATTTTGACACCCATTTTTTTAGCTTTGGCAACAATTTCGACTCTGTTTCTAGCAGAAATGTTGTGAGCAATTTCACCAGCAAAAGATTTGGTGTGTAATAATAAGACATCTAAATCTTTCAAGTTTTTGACTAAGAAAGTTTTGTGACCGGAAGGCATCAAGTTTTTAGTTTTTTTGTTAGAACCGTAACCAATGTTTGGTTGAGGGATAGAACCTCTGAATCTTCTTCTGACACATGAAT
Organism: Suzukiozyma candida; assembly: GCA_030557765.1. Classification (NCBI taxonomy): domain Eukaryota; kingdom Fungi; phylum Ascomycota; class Pichiomycetes; order Serinales; family Debaryomycetaceae; genus Suzukiozyma; species Suzukiozyma candida. The sequence goes on from JANIVU010000288.1 coordinate 9,972, forward strand.
CAATACCCTTTTGTTTTCTCCAGGATTCACCGACTCTGTGATATCTGTCAGAGTGATGTCTTTTGAATGTCTTGCTATATTTCTTAACGATCTTTGGATGTGATACAGAAGCAGCCATCTGGATGTTAGTAAAGAACAAAATGTACGACGTAGTCGTACTAGTGGTTGTAAAGGGTGGATAGTGAAAGTTGTTATAAATCTTTTCTTAATTAGTTTAATCTTTAATGGACATCTCATCTCTATTCAATATTTCGAAATGACATATTTGCATAACTTAATTCCACTACTCTTTAAATCCATGTAATCCAACAAACATGATTATGTTATATCCATCTTAATCTATCACTTCCAATCAATCTATCCCCCATTTTGATACATACTTTGATTGATACTATTACAAATTTTAATCAGAAATTATTTTGAATAAGGCAAACAAATTTTCGAAGTGAAAAAACTTTTTGAATCACGTGGAAAAAGCGTGCAGAAATTTCAAATGGGGAAGTAACCCTAAAACTAAGACATGCGACATTTAACAGACGACATTTGTCAGGTGGAAATTAACACATTTATATAAAGAGATACTATAGTACTACTAGAAGATACTACCACAAGATTATCTTTTTCTTTTTTTTTTTTCTATTGAAGTTTATAGATTTCATTGATAATATTTTGTGAATTCTATATGCTTATTAAGAAATATGGTTATAACGTATCTCACTTTATCTCCTCTCCCATGACTTTATTTCGTGTATGTAGGTTCATGTCTATTATTATTATTATTGTTATTACTACCTAGCCAATTTTGGTGATGGTGATTAATCGGAGGAAAGCCTAAAATACACTAAAGATGCATCATATATGTAATTCACATATCAACTGCACCGAACTTAGATTACACTTCTATACTTACGCTATCTATTTTAGTCGGTACTCCGGTGTACATCACCAAACATCACCAAAATAAATGGTACTCTTGGGCTGATTTTTCAAAACTCCGTTTGTAGTATCAAGAGAAGTAGATTACTGGTAGAATAACTGTATACTTGTTCTAAATAAAATCAATTTGGTGTGCTTCTACTTGTTCGTATTTTGCGTTCTATTGTTTACTTTATTTGCAGGGCAAAAAATAATATTCACATTACTAGATTGGGACGAGCAGCCAATTGATAAATCAAGCAATCATATAACCAATATAAGATACATTGTATAGGTGATCTGGTGGTTATTGAGCTGTTGTTTTACTGTTGCTATATTTGTATATACCTAAAACTTTCCATTTTGCTGTGATTTCAATATAGCAGCAAACATTAATCGCTACACACCATGATTGAATGGTTGTTGTACAGGGTACTATTGGTGGCTATAGGCTGGTATATTTTCTGGTACTTGGTCTATCTATTCACAGGCTTTCACGTATGTACCTTTGGTATCTCCAATGGATTCAAACTTAATGGTATCACCTATGAAATAAATCATGGTAAAGTCAATATTGGCTCTATTCGGTATAGAGGCTGGGGGAAATTGGGCTTGATTATAGTAGAAGATGTACAGGTGGTTTATAATAAGTCTACAAAAAAGAGGAGGAAGAAGGATGAAAAAACATGTCCAGAAGATGCAGAAGATAGACCGATTTCGATATATCCCAAGAATAAATTGGCTTGTAAAGTGATCCATTATTTCATTTCACATATTCCTTCACTCTCGTTTGAGTTTAGGCAAGCCAATTTGTTGATTGATGAGGTTTCCTTAGATATTCAGTACACTCGATTTGCCATACAAACGAAAACCAAAGATACCAATTCTATCAAATTTACGGGCGATTTCATTATCAATAATTTATCTTCGAGTTTGGCAATTAGTTTAACCAACTTGAAAATTAATTCGACCTTTTTGATTGATTTGCAATCAGGTAATGTTTCCAAAATTACCTTGAAATGCTTTACCGATGAATTTCAACTTTCGGTCTTTCAATTGGTAAAGAAAATCTTGTTACAGAATGTCGATGTTAATGGCTTGGGTTTGATCAATGGTGAAGAAGTAAATAGTGATGACGGAAGTAGCGAGGAATCTTCGGTCAATTTGAACGATAACCAAGTGGAAACTGACACCGATTCAGATTCATCAAAAAATAATATGAATTCATTTGACGATACCAGCTCGACAGACCCAGATCACACTATTCCAGATCTGAGCGAATTGGGAAAATCTGATGACAATACCCTAGAATCAGGAAATATTTCTTCAAATGACGAAACAACTCCACAGGAAACTGAATCACATCAATCTTATACCCATGAATCAATCGAATCTATGAATAATAAACTAAAAGACGGGTATACTGCAAATGTACATAAACGGAAAGATTCTAATTTGGAAAATCACACTCAACTTGAAGAGGATAAATTGGATAATGAACTGATCAGACCAATAACCAATGGTCCTTCAGAATATTCTGATAATATTGGGAGCTCCAGAGAGACTAAGAAAGCATTTTCATTATTCGACTGGGTTTGGGGTTTTGTAAGGAAACATCCTGAATCATCTAGACGACCGAGCGTACCACCTCCAGCGACCTCGCCTACTGACAAATTCTTAAAATTGGTGAAACTCCATAATAGACTTTACACATTGGTTGATACGCTTTCATTACATCTAGAAAATACCGTTATCAAAGAGATTCCATTTATCACCATTAAACAAACACAATCAGTCACTGTCAATCAGTATTTTCAAGACGATCTTCCCGCATCATATTTGAATTTGAAAATAACATCTTTCAGTTTCAATATCTCCAAAATGAATAGTCAGAATTCTGGTTTTAACATGCTTTTTGATGCAGTAGATCAACCTTTTCATTTAACTAGTAATTTACAACTACTTACAGTGGACTATATTATAAAGGATCACGCGAATGATATTGACAAGGAGATTTTGAATATTCCCAATTTTGCTGTCACACATAAATCTAATGTTGGCTACAATTTATCTCGAGGGCATGGGTTCAAAAAGTCAGTGATCGAATTATTTGCTACAACTTCAAGTCCAATTATTGATCTAGATACTACTCAATTCTCCGAACTTTGTTTTAATATGATTTTAATTATGAAATATCAATATTTGAAAAAAGCATTGAATAAGAACAACGAACCTACAAAGTCTAATGACTCTTTTGAGATCATTAAGAATAATTTTATTGATCTATTGAAACAAAACTATCCTAAATTAGACACGAGAATTATTGTTGAACAACCAAGAATATTAATTCACCATGAATCTTCTCCAGCAATATTCAATTTGTCTTACGATTTATTGGATTTTCAAATTTTTACAACTAAAAATTGGCAATACCATTCAAAATGTATAATTATCAACCCAAAGAATAGTATCTATGAACATACTGTTCCAAGATACAAAATTTTCAATGCAAAATCGATCACATTTAGTTTCAATTTGTTAACTGATTTGAAATTGAAAGCTAATTTAATTTTGGATACAGTCACCATGAATCTTGCCGAATTGTCAACACTATCGCTAGTTAATGATTTGCTCGCCGATATAAAACAAAGAGCATATGAATTACAGGAAATTGGTATCAAGAATATCCTGTTCAACTCGATAGTTGATGAATATTTACAGAAATTACCCAAGAAGAATTCGCAACCCTCGAAGGCCAGTTCTTATAAATTTTTTAAACATTTGCCTTCATGGTTCCTCTCGTTTGAAATTGGAATTAACTCGTTTGATCTTTATCTAGGATCTCGATCCATTCTTATTCCAAAGCAAAATTTATTTGATACAGAAGGACCAGAATTGAAAGACTTCAGAGGCGAAAATCGTGAACTAAGAAATGTCAAAGTGAGTTATGATCGGTTATCTATCATATTTGCTAATAACATAGATGAAGGTGCTGGTACTTGCCCTATTAATAGGGGATATTCATCACAAGAGCTGTTACCGCAAACGTCGTCATCACTGGAAACTCTTAACGAAGAAATTGTTGATTCATTTTGGAAACTGACAACTAAGGTTTCGAATTTCAATGTCTCTATTCGAACCAGTTTATCTGAAACAGGAAAACATGACTTGTTTTTGGCATTACCAGCGACCAACTTCAATATTTCATCTTTGAAATCAAAGAAATTGAAAGTTGATTTCAACGTCGACGAGCTTATTGTAAGTTATGATCGATATAAGCTATTTATACTAGTTGGTGCTTTCCATGTAATGAATCATATTATTATTTCGCCAATAAAGACGGTGATACAAAAGTTTAGGAATGAACATGCAATTGGAAATGCAAAAGTCAAAACGAAAGATATTAATAAGCTTGGAATCTTGGATATATTGCACTTGGATTTTGTTATGAATAAAGTGAGTCTTTTATTGGATATTGGTAACGAATTTACTCTCAAAATTCAACTTAAGCAGACGATTGCCATAATAAATGAATATAAGGGTCATCTTTCAATTGAAGCTACTCGCATATTGACAGAGTCACCAGTTTTGAAGAATCAATGGACAAGATTGGCGTACATAGATTCATTGAATCTTGAAACAAATTTGAAAAACTTATCTCAACCAGATCTATACGTGACTACAAATTTGATTATATTTTATCATCCTCATCTATTCGTGGCCTATAAGCTTTTTGACAACTTGTCAGTTACCATTAAGACAATTAAATACTTTGCACAGGTAATATCTCATCATGATGAATTGGATAAAGTGTCACAGGAGATCTTTCCCAAAGTTCTGAAACCGTTGAAATTACCAAATATAAACATTAAATCTAAACAATTGTCGTTTAGGATGGAAGATGATCCTTTCGAATCACAGTTGAATATGATCTATCAATTAGGTATCGTCGAGCAAAGAAAGAGATTGGAATTAATGAGTTTATTTGAATTAAGACTTGCAGGCGATACTCTAGAAGATAAAGTTCCCGCAGATATAGACTCTAAGCTTTACAACCTAAGGGAAAACATGTCTAGATCTTGGATTAGGAAAGTAAAGCTTTACAAAACCAAGTTGCAAAATGAAATTGTAAAGAACAAAAAGTATTTGTTTGGTAATGAAAGTACACTCGACGCTCAATGGAACGAGAATATCACCCCATATTCAATTTATGCTCCGTTGCTTATGGTACAAATGGATTACCTTGATCTTCACCTTAGTAAGCCCGAGTTTGATTTGCAGGAGTTACCACAATATCTTCACAATATTGGACAAGGGATACCAGAAGATACGAAATATTCAATGTTGATACCAACTTTTATCAAGTTGAAATTATCTCAACTTAGAATGCATCTTCGGGACTACCCTTTACCATTTGTACATGTACCTAAGCCAAATAAAGAAGAAGCTGGGGTAATTATTAAAGGGAATTTTGTATTGGGTGAACAGTTTTGTGACAATAACGAACAAACGAGACATCTTCATGTTCCGTTTGTACCAGGAAAAGCCGAATCCATTGAAACGAAGTATTATTCATTGGAACTCAATAAGTCATTATCAACTGTCAAAATATTCACTGATTTAAAAATCAATTTCAATACTGAATATCCATCGAGATTTGTGATTGGATGTTCGTATCAATTTGCTATTCAACAAGTTATGTTAAATTTTGATCAGTTTTCTAAACCACCAGTTGATCCATCTCCAAAATTAGGTGTTTGGGATAAATTAAGATTGATAATGCATGGTAATTTTGTAATAAAGGTTAAGAAGAATCTTGAAGTGGCATTCAAAGGTTCAAGAGATCCATATAATCTATTTACCACATCCTCGGGATTTGTTTTGTCATTTATGGACAATATTGTGTGGACTATCAACGAAAATGATGATTCAAGGGATTTCATCAATGTAACTTCAGATAAAGTGAGTTGGTATATGCCGAACTATTTGGCAAGCCCATTACCTTGCTGGACTAGGGATACTGCTAAATCAGTTTATTTGCCAAACTCGACTTCGTTTATTACTTCGTGTTTTGGCTACTATTTGGACGAAGGAGCTGATGCAAAGACGTCACTTGGAAATGAATCATTGGACATCGTCGATAGAGTTGTCATTCAATTGAGTGGAGGTGTGCATTTCAAGGTAGGATTCTTGTTGCAAAGAAAAAATGATCTTGGCCAGCCATGTAATGATTGCATACCTCATTATAATGTCAAATTGTTTAATCCTGACTACACACGAGAAAGTCACGACTCTTATTCTGGATTTAGAAGCGAATACATCAGTATGCTAATATCTTTGAAAGCTAATAAGGAGACCAACTACAATACTATTCACTTGAACACGAGCACATTCAAGGTAATTTTTGAATGGTGGAGATTATTCGACTCTAATATGATGTTGCCGATTCGTAAGAGTAAAATGTTCGGAGAGACGAGTGCTTCACCAAAGTTTTCAAAGCATTTGCTTAACAATATCTATGAGTTCCACGTCAAGTCGTTATTCGTTGCACATACATTTAGAGATGATACATTTGAAGTCAGCGATACAGATGTTGTAGAATGTTACGGTATTAGGGGTAAAATGGAAGAGTTTATTGCTGACATTCATCAAAAGCGAGAACCTACTAAACTTCGACAAGACGGGCTTTCAAAAGTCAAACAAGTCAATAAAATGGCTTTTCACATCGGTGAAATTCACTTATCTGGAATTGATTTGCGTGTTATAAAAGCCCACTTCAATCAAGATATGTACGGCAATTACACCGAGAAAAGATCAAAACAAGAATTTGAGACGTTTGATAATGACAAGAAATGGTTTGACGTAAATGATTATGGCGAGTCTGGGGCCCCTAGTTTGTCTGATACACCCGGCAAAATTTGCATTTATCCATTATTATATTCACAGAAGTTTTCTTATATCAGAGATACTAATTCCGATGACGAACAAGACGAAGCCTTGGATATTTTGGGTAGCAGCGGTTCTGTTCATGATTGTACAATTCATTCAAAAAATCAATACAGACCACAAGTTGGGTTAATCAAGGATAGAATAAACCACTTGAAGGAAAAACTAGATACAAATGGATCGTCACCTGTAGCCAAAGAGAAGTTTGCACATGATATAAAAGAAAGGATAGATGCGTTGTCATCTGATCTTGCTAAACTTGAGAAGAGTGCTAGCAGAACCGAAGATAAATTAAAGGAAGATCGGAAAGTGACAATAAAGGAAAATTTCAATAACAAGTTTACACTCATAAGTACACTCATAAAATGGAATGTAAATAGCAGAAACACAACACTAAGATACATTAATCATCTCCATTTAAGTGGGGTCTTGAAGAGTTTTGTCTCTTATGAATCAATCGCTGTTGTGGAAGATATGATCAAAAATAGAACTATGGAGGACGATATATCGTCCATATCAACATCTTTTGTGTCGAAAAGAAGAGGCTCCAAATGCAAAGACTACACTGAGTATCATACGTCTAAAGACAGATTAGCGAACTTCGATAGTGTTTTGAGAAATATCCGAGATTTTGAATCGATTTCGGAGGACTACTTGATTGAAATAATTAACCCACAAATTCAACTTCAAAGTGAGGATGATAAGAATTCCGTTATTATAATTGCAGGTCCTAGCATAGATTCGAAAATAATATCTGTGTATGACAAAAGTGATCATGAACAGTATGCTAATTCGAAAGTTTTGGAAAACAGATATGGTTGGCTTATTAAAGATGCTAGTATTTTTGTGTTGACGAAAAACCTTTCGGCAGATAAGAGTGGTTTGATTATACTTGACAAGGCGTATGGTTCTCAGACAAATTGGCCGCCATTTTTAGGTGTCGAAGTTTGTAGAAATGGGAGATTAGCTGGTAGACACCGCTTATTGGTGGAGAAATTTGCAATTATGGTTACGTATGACAAAGTGATGAGTCCCCTCGGTTTAGTTGCAAGTCAAGGTGGTAGTGACGAATTCATGAATGACAATCAGAAGAATGATACCTCGACGCTTGATATTCCGGCAAACAGATTGCACATTGATATGCCACAACTAATCATTACTTCTACTTCTGATCAATACTTTGCGCTATACGAAATAATTCTTGGTCTCTTGTTTTACGCCGAACCTACAAGTAAGTCAGAAAAAGATCAATTAGAAAAGTTAAGGTTCTCTATTGATTTTCACGATTTGAGATTGTTGAGGGACAGATTGGAGGTTTTGATCTCGTATTATGGAACATTGAATATACTAGAACGAAATTATCATTTCAGATTGAATAAATTAAACAATGAGGATTTGAATAATTATATTCTTCTCAAAAGTGAAACAGTGTCCACATTAAATGAAATTTATTTATTGATGATGTCAATCATGAAAGGTGAAAACTATACAGAAGGTTCCTCATCAAACTTGCAAGACAATTGGTTCATCCGTGCTGACGAAGTGACTTTGCATTTACTTGAAGACGATAGGTCTCCTTTGATTGATGTGTCGCTCACGAATGGTAGGTACAAACGAAGTGTCTATGAAGATGGCTCAAATAGAAATAAGATTGAAATTGAAATGATGGAAGTTTTTAATATGTTGGAGCATACAAAGTATACCCAAACTCTAGGACCGTACCGCGAGATTATTGCTCCCGATATTGATCTGTTAATTGCCGTGAATTGGACTTTGAATCGAACAGTTGGTGGAATCAAGATTATTGAGAATTTAGAAGTATTCTTGGAACCTTTGACAGTTCAATTGGATGAAGAAATTGTCAACAAGTTGCTTAAGTTTACCTTGCAAGCAGATTTAGACAACTTGCAAGATATTTCGCTTCCCAAAAAGGAGATTGAAAATGGCGGCGACGACGATGCAAGTACCACCGAGTTGTACAAGAATGATAAAGCCAGCGAAAGTCAAATATCTGTGGCTTATAACAGTAAGAAAAGTGGCAGTTCTGGTAGTGAAGATATCAAGAACATTCACGAGGATGACGTCAGTCAAATGATAACCCGATCGAAACGATATGTCAGCATTGTCCAACTTCATTTGTATCCGTTTACATTAAACATCTCGATTGATCTTAACAAAGGGTACCAACGAATATTAAATGTCCAAGATTTTTTGGTTGAAATGGATCCAATAATGGTTTCGAATCAAACGTTATCAGTTATGGAATTTGGGAATATAGTAAAGTCGGCAATTATCAAGACACTCTTGGCGCATTCAGGTAGGTTAATCAAGAACAAGTTTTTGGTGAAGAAGAGGAGATCTCAGAAGTTTGTCAATCAAATAACTCCATTCAAGTCAACTGCTACTGTTAAGCAATCGAAATTAAACCATCGAGTGTCAAAAGCTACATTTTAATTATCATGTATAAATATGTATTAATAGAACCTTATTTATTTACAATTAAACCTACCCTGTACAAAAACCCAAAATCAAACAAATTAACAAAATAACATTACAATAAAAATGCTAAGTATGTTGCCTCTTTGGGTCCCCGCCATTTTGAATTTTTCTCTTCCTCTTATTCTTCTTCATTTCGTCGCTATCAACCTCATCTCTTCTCATCAACGTCTGTTGATCGTTGATTGCTAGGTCGGCAGTATTGAATCCTGGAATACCATTAATCGACGTTTTCTCAAACTTGAGCGCTTGACTTAATAGCTGAGGATCCAACTCTTTGATTAAATCTGGTGCTTGTGCCACCATTGGATTAAGCAATCCTTCTTGTATTGGTTTCAGAGAAGATATTTGATGTTTCCCAGTTAAATCTTGAATATGGTTTTTATACGATTTACGAAGCTTTACTCCTTTGGATCCATCGTAATTCGTCCTAGCTAACGACTTGGCAATCGGCTCCAATCCATAAAGCGTCAAGAGATTATCTAGTGGAGTCGGACTTTGTTGTGTGTAATATTCTGAAAGTTAGTACGATTTTTTTTGGACTAATGGTGTCTAATACTTACGCTTGTTATCAAGAAGGTAGTAGCTATTCATACCTTCGCTTAGGTTGATGTTATCGTTTGGTTCCATGTTGAATTATACTCCAGTATTACCAGCTCATTCTGAAAATTAAGGTCGTGTTATCAATATGCAGGAACAAAGATGATATAACCATACTAAATCAGCTAAAGATAAAGTTCATGGTGTATCTGAAAGTTGGTTAGCAAAATTTATAGAGGAACAAGGTATTTTCTATTTGACTTATAATTCTTTAAATTAAATTTTTCAAATTATGATATTGAATATAATGAACCTATTAGCAATACATATATAGCAACTTGTGTAACTATGTCAAGAATATCTTCATGATCATGACCAATTATTAAAAGGGATACTAGAAAGTGTAAAAATGGACTCATGAGTTAAACCGACTGAATCAAAATTTAACTCTAATACTGAATTGAAATTGGATAATGAATTTTCGCATCAACGTATAAACATGTTAGAATCAAAGGTGTATTTGATTGAAAAGTACAATTGTTAGACAGATTTTATATTCAATATAATAAACAATTAACTAATCTTTATTTTTAGGAGGGATTCTCAATGCATTATATTCTCATTTCTATTTTTTTTTTTTATATTTAATTAAATCACAAACCACCCCTTAACTCCTCATATATTTTAAATATATTACCACAAACCTGATATATAGATCAGAACCTTATCTATACATTCAAGTGAATAGGAAAAGGAAACCGAATACATAAAATAATGTAGTCCACTCACTTGTCAAATTCCAAAGACAAACTGAAATAATAAAATTTGGAATCCATAAATCAGCCATCCACATCATTTTCACAGACCGAAGGTTCCCTGCAGTGTGGGGACGTTGCAATCTTTTATTTCTAGCAAAGGCAGCATCCAAATTCCAATACAAGGACTTACTACTAATATAGATGATGCCGACTGACAGCATAATACTAAGAAGAATTGCAGAACTAACCCAATTGTTTCTTGCAGCATTTTCAACGACATACAAAAAGTATAAATACTCCGACAATAAACTTACAATATGGATAACTTCTAAAACAAGTATTCCTTCATCCAGGAGAATGCCCCAAAGTACAAACGGTTTATCGACCACACTAGGTTCTCTATCAATCTCTGTACTTGTCAGTTCGGTATGTTCCATGATCAAAATGAATCAAGTGTATAAATTTATATAGCGGCTATTTGATTTTGCAGCATTTTATAATTAGGGGTTTTTGGGGTTGTGTATACAAGAAACTGTCAATTTTACCCACATTATGTTTTCAGACAGAATAGACCCTTGATAACACTGAACAATGAAAGATAAGTGATCAGTGACCCGGTGTATTTCTCCAAACTCGTCCACCTTTTAAAAAAAAGAGT
>JANIVU010000289.1:0-21239 GCA_030557765.1 Suzukiozyma candida
ACTCTTAAGACGGAAGTCAAGTTTATAATCAAAATCAATATAATTTGGTTATTCCTCCGGATGGCAACCATGAAGTTGTTCAGAATGATGGGCATATTCAGACCCTGCCTCCGGAGAACCAGATTCCTCAGAACTTAAATCATAACCTACCCCAGCAACATATTCCCCCGCCGCCACTTGCGCAATCAGTCCAATCGGTTCCTCCGCCACCACAACTCGGTACACCGACTAATGGAAATATACCGCTTCCATTACCTAATCCTGCTTTTGTCTCGCCAGTATTAACTACATCCAACAGACCAATACCCTATTCCCGTGAAAACTCATTTTTTGCATTCCCAAATAACCCAACACCAAAATTAGAGCCAGCAAGCCCTCAATTAATATCAAATAGTCAATACCCTTCTCCAGAAAATTTCATTTCCCCCGGAAATTCTTCAATTACTTCAAATCAATCTTATATACATAGCGCCAACAACCATTCACGTCAGCCGTCGAAAATTGATGAAGAAGAATTGGTGACGATTCCATTGAGTGGCCCGACCACATTAAAAGTCAACCCTAGGGATACCTTACATGTATTCACTAATGCATCATATTCATTAAACCTAGAGGGACCACTTTGGCAACAACAAGGGACGTTTTCTTACATTGGATTAACCAAATCCGATCCATTTATCAAAATTATTCGTAATTTTACTGTATTATTATTCAAATCAGGAGAAATGGCGAAGTTCATCAAAGCCAAACCTCTAAAGAGGAAAAGAACCCCTAGTTCTGAATCAAGTATAATAAGTGACTATAACTTGAAACGAAAGAAACTAGATATTGCTGGATCACCAGAATTTAATGAAACTGAAGAAAATGAAAATGAACCCGAAGAAGAAGATGCATTGATTGTAACAAAAATTAATAAGGGGAGAGACCAGGAAGAGGATGATGAAGAGGTAGAACAGGAAAAACTCGAGGAAAAGGCAAATCTAACTCTTAATAATGATGACAATATCAAAAATACTCCAATAGGTGCTAAGCCAATTGATTTATCAAAACCCCGAACATCAATTGATATTCCCCAGATATTGCCGGGGCTTTCGTTGTTGTTTAATGGTAAAAAATCTAGAAAAGACTATTATTCCATAGTTGAACAAGCTATTTTGGCAATCTTACCCGATAAATTGAATTTATTCATGTTGTTTTGTCGATACTTTAAGTATGTACATCCGTTTGTCCCCATAATCGATGAGAATTCGATGTTGACGGATTTAGAATCAATATTTGATTCATTCCCATCATTCAGTCGAGGAAAATACACTGAAGTTATGATTGATAATGATGATAGTTTAATTATTTTGGGAAAATTTTTACTCATTATTCGTTTGGGTTATGCAAGTTTGATTCACAATGACAATGTAACATATAACGAAGATGAGCAGTCCATGGTTAATGAAATGGCAAGGATAACCCCCGAAAATTTCACAAAAATTTTGAACTTATGTATTGGAGATTGTTTTGTTCAATCAAAGTCGTCACTTAAGATTGTCCAAGTGTTGACTTTGTTGCACTTTTATAGAATGGTTGATCCCAATGATTGTCATGGTTTGGGTGGAGCAGATGCACAGATTCTATTTGGAGTGATTGTTAAACACGCCATGTCAATTGGATTGAATCGTGATCCAACTTTTTATACGTCACATCAGAGCATTTACAAAAACAAGGATTTGATAAAGATTTGGCGAGCGATGTGGCATTATTTGGTATATATGGATGCATCATCGTCGATACATTGTGGATCATGTCTCGATATTGGAAGTTTAGATATGTGTGATGTTGAGTTCCCTGTATATGATGATAAATCGGGCGGTTTGAACGAGATGGTTAAAAGCATTGGTAGTATATGTCATTCATATCGAAAGATTGTCCAGAAAATTAATAATGTTCATAATAAACCAAAAGTGGTTGATATCTTGAAAGAAACTAACAAGTTGGAAAAGATATTCTATGCATTATTTGGAAAAGATTATTTCAAAGAGCATATTTGTAAGCCGGCACCAGTTAATGTTGCTGAACCAAAATCTATAGAACATGAAACGAGTTATTTAAAAGTTTTGAAATTTGGGATATTTTTAAGTTTGCGGACCAATTTATCGTGCATGTATTATATGATTGCTATACATTATGAAAATGAAAGTACAATGAAGAAGAGCAAATCAAATCCTGGATTGGAATTATTCAAAATTTATATTAAAAGTGTGGTGCAATTGGTCTACATAATGTCATATGTTTTGGAAAATTCGATTGAATTATTTGGACGAAATTATGATTTTATATTAACTGCATTGAATGAAAGGTGCATGATAAAGACCCATAGTTTCTTGACATCATTTTTTGTGAGATTACTACATCATAAACGATATTTATCAATTCAATTGGAAACAGACCCTTCATTGAAACCAAGGTTGCAAGTAACTGATCGGTTATATGAACTTGTCTTGAGAGAATCTGAATTGTTTGTGGGGAATTTCCGCAGGTTAAGTCGAAAGTATGTTAATTCTTACAAACTATATGTTATGGTATATTTTGTTTTGAAGCAATGTATGACCAACCCAAATGTTTTCTTTGCAAAAACTATGAATCATCCGGAAGTAAATCAATATGGGACAAATTCTCTACAATTTTTCACAATATCGGAATTAGAATATCTTTGTAAGTTGTGTGAAGAATTCAAAGTGGCTAAATCAGGACTGGTTCGAACATCAACTGCTTTGATGGATGATGAAGAATTTCTACAACATTTCAGAAAATTTGACTATGCCCGAGCGCAGTTCAAAGTAAACCAGGACAATAACGGTTCACAAAATCTTAATTTTAAAAATGATCCACCAGATATCAATTTATCAGAATTTACGTCTAATAAAATGAAAAATGCCAATTTCACTGATATTTCTCCGTTTGGAGTCAATGACTTAGAGGCGAATAATCTTGATTCCAATTTCAATTATGGTGGTATGATGGAAAATCCAAATGTCGATCTTGTTCAACTATTTGAATTGTTTGTGGATATGGAAGAAAAAGAACCTACTATGTAATTTATTTAGTTATATATTATGACAATTAAACGTTTTTTATGATTAAAATCATTAAATAGAGAAAATGGCAGGTCGTGTAAAATGATCAATTTCTCAAATTGAAGTTATTTCCGCGTGGACGGGATTAAGTCATTTTCATACCTTAAAAATACATCACAAACGGAGATATCATCTACAGTTGGTATAAATAGGTCATGAGTACAACGCTGGAAGATCAGAAAGTCAAAAAGCGAAATCGTTTGACATTAAGTTGCACGAATTGCAAAAAACGGAAAGTGAAATGCAATCGGGGACGACCATGTTCCTCGTGCATTCGGTATAAGGTCGGTCATAATTGTGTGTATCCAGACGCTCATTGGGTTGCACCTGTGAACTCAGCGAATGAACCAAATGGTAATAAATACTTGAAGAATAATTTTGGTGCCCCAACTTTTTCAGTACAAAGGTTTAATAATTATTCCGAACCAGCTCCTATGGTCCCAGAACCTACATTTATTCACAAACAGACCCAGATCCAACCTCCGATTCCGATGGAAAGTCAAATCCAGAACAATCCAATACGTATAACTACAACTCCGCCATTACAATCTGAGCTAGAAATGTTAAAGAATAAAATCAAAGAAATAGAAGCATCTTTACAAGGCAATAATCCTCCTTTAAGTCGGCCATTACAAGGTATTACTCCTCCTGTAAGCCAATCGCAACCAAATAATACTCCAAGCCCTCCAAAGAATAATATCTACAATCTACCCAATCAATCCATAAATCAAACGAGAGCTAACAGTAATGTTGGTTTGAATGTTACCCAATCCATAATTTCCTCAAGATCGAACAGCATTAATGGAATGCCGCCGATACATAATCACACTCTGCCAAACCATTTCAGTCCAACACCTAATCTAACAAACTATACATCATCGCATCTGTCAAATATTAAAGATAATGTTCCCATACAGTTACCACCAATAAATTGGAAGCCAACTATTCAGGAACAAACCAAATCAGAAAACAAACCATCGGGGATCTTTCCTGGTATTATTAATTGGCAATCTTTGAAATTTAATCCCAATGACCAAAAACACTACATTGGTGTTAATCCCTATACTTCAGATGAAGAAACTTTAGATCTATATAGTGGTTACTCTCCGATTCATGTACGAGAAGCAAGAAGAATGAATTATGGTCCTTTTTCTTGGTTATCTATTATGAAAAAAGATGATGGTTTATTGAAAATGTTACAATTTATGATGAGTAAACGATTTGAAAGACTTCGTACGAAAGTTGCAGGTGGTGAAAGCTTTCCCATTAATAAAAATAGTGCAGAAGAAGACTTGGGTTTCAGAATGAGGGCCATGGATCGTGAAGGGTTTCGTGATTTGCTAGCCTATGGACAAACCAAAGGTACTGGTTCCGATAAAAGCAATAAACGAAATCAGACTCTCAATAAGTCCGATAAATCGCATCCAAATGGCCTCCCTTCAAGATTGAATCCCGATTACAATGCCAAATCAGACAAGTGTGGATTAAGTGCAAATGCTGACGAAAGTACCAAAATATATATGAACAAGCGTGCAATCTCGTCGGGGTTAACCTTTTACGAAGGTAAAATGGATCAGGAATTACATTTAATTGAACAATTGAGGTTGATTATCCCAAAGCAAAAAGTTATTTGGTTATTAATTAATAAATTTTTTACATCAATTTATCCTTATATGCCATTTGTTGATGAAGAAGACTTCAAAAAAGAAATGCACAGAATAATCGGTCCCGAAGGCTATATGGATAAGCAGGTTGATCTTAAAGTCGAAAAACGATTAGACTTTGCATATATGGGTATTTTGCTATTCATTGTGCGTTTGGTATACTTGTCATTACTTTCCAATAAAAATTGTGAAAATGAAACTAATATGAATAGTAGTGATGAAGAACCGAAAGCCCAAGAATTGAAATATTTATTAACAAATCCCATAACTATCAATATTGTCGATATGGCCAAATTGTGCTTGGATCAATTCGACTTGTTTCAAAAGTCAAATGTAGTAATATTACAATGTGCTTTATTGAAGAGAATATATAATATGTGCTCACCTGAAGACGGTGATGGCGCAGATGGGGGAGACTCCCAGATATTCAATGGAACTTTGATTCAAATGGCTTATTCCATCGGTATTAACCGTGAGCCTGATAAGTTTGAAGAACGTGATGGCAAGAAGACTAATAATCTTACTAGAAAAATGTGGTATTACTTGGTCGCAAGTGATATTGCCGAGGCTTATCAATATGGTAATCCCATTGGTATATCACATCAATTTTATGATACTAAATTACCTTACTATGAGCCAGGGAATGAAAATTGTTCTGACAATTCAATCGAGCAAAACGTTATCAGTACTTACTCCTATTTTGAACAATATCATATTCATGCATTAAAAATATTAAAATTATGTTTAAATATTCAGACCCCTGCAAATATTGGATTATTGGTGAAGTACGTTAGTGAATTTGAAATATTGTTAGATGAAAATTATGGTACCATTAGCCAATTTTTAACGAAGTTTGACTCCAATAAATATGGGTTTCCATTTATCAAAGTATTGAAGTGTCGAAATTATATTCATATGAAATCCTTCCTCAATATTATATTCTTTCAATTATATCTTCATTATGAACTGAAGAATCAACAAGAATATGCATACTTCTATTTGAAGAAGGGATTTGTTTCATCATCACTTGAATTTTTACCAGAATTATTCACATTAATCTTCCATAGTTCCGAATATTTTGGTGAATCCGCAGAAATGATTTTAAATCCGGTGGTTGAATCATTAACACATAAAACCAATCAAATGTCTTTGGTCCTAATGCTCAAAATCAACTGCGAAATTTACGCATTGAGAAAAAATGGAGCCCATAGATTCAACTTAGCTAATGAACCAGATTATAAATTGAAATTTGTAAGATTATTGAAAGTATCAAAAACCTTGGAAATTCTTACAAGATATGGTGTATCAGCCATGTCTAGATTAAGTAATAGATATTATTATGCTTGGAAAATTACAAAAGCTCATACTTTCTTATTAAATCTTGCTGGTAGCGAAGATTTCCACAAATTTTTTGATACTCAAGGTGGTAAAAAAAGTATTGGATTTAGTTTGGAACAAGTAACTGAATTATTGAGTGTTTGTGATACGAGTCTTAATAAAATATCTAAAGTTAAATTTTTCCATAAAATTATTCAAGAGAACAAGCCTAGTGAAATATTTGGTAAGATTGCTTCAGCTGATGAATATAGGATATTGGTGGAGTCACCACGTATTAATGAGGATATAGATATTGTGAATTCAGCCCATTCTCATTCAGATAGCTTGTCATCATCTGTTGATTTTCAAGAATTAGAAGAGTTTCAAACAGTAGAGAATCCACATATTGATAGATTATGGTATCAAATGGCTAATCTTAAGAATGGGACAAAAGCCAATGGAAATACTTACGAAAACTACAAACCCAATGAGAACGTTGATCCATCAAATGGACAACCGATCGTCCCATCTAATCCCTCCCAAGTATTCTCTAACGAATATTCATCACCACAAGCGAAGCAGACTCCGCAAACACCTGGTAATTTCTATCCTGATGCAGTCACTACTCCTATGAATCAAGACTTTTTCAATCAATTTTCGTTTAATCCTGTTTTCGATATTTTCGAAAATTTTCCTGTTGATCCAATTTTCGATAACATCCGCCCAACACAAACTGATGGGTTCATACCAAACAATAACTAATTTATATAGATGTACTATTCCGTTTTAATAAATGTGTATTACTATTTTGCAACCAATTTGCCCTATTTGGTTGGTGCCGGGTAAGTTAGAATTCTGAAATAGAAAAATTTTCAGGTAAATCTTTTCACCTATAAATTGAATAGACAAACTTTTCGTCACAGTTTTCCTTTCATAAAAAACCTTCTTCCGTCGATTTAGAATCATTGTTAACATAGTTGATTGATCTGTTGATATAAAGTAAACTGATGACTAAACGCTGTGCACCAGTCTGAGTACTTAGTACGTCTGATAGACCCAGTATACCTATTTCTGATACTTTATTTGATAAATCAATTACGTTAAGGATTATTTTGAATCGATAGAGAGAAAGATATGTTTCCCATACCTTAGATATTGTAGGAAATTGTTGTATTACGCGGTTCTTACATATTTCGAAAATGATACTAAACAGAATCTCGCTTTTTTCGGTATCAAGTTACAAGCCCAAAACTAAGCTATTGATATATATTTCCGAAGGTTACATAATGAAAAGTTACCAGTACGTTAATATCCCCCACAACTATCGTAAAACGCACCTTAAATAGATCGAATATGTATAAATGTATCCAATGAAGAATATAAAGGAGTTCGAACATTTTGAGGCAAATATCGACATAATGATATACCAGGTCAAATTTCATTCAACCTATCAATCTCGAGAAAGCTCAAGCATTTACTCCACCATCGAAAATTAGATAGGGGAAGACCAATTAATGAATGGAGTTAAATTAAAATAATCGCATATATAACCGACGACAATGTCTGTGAATAATCAATTGTATAATTATTAACATTAATCTAATGTTCACCATGCATTATTCTCAAATCAATATTAATACGGAACGATTGAATTTCAATCAAACAGAAACCAACATGGTCTTGCATAAAAATTAAGGTTGAATTGGGCGAATTGAGGTAAATCGTTAGATGATTACAGCTATATAGATTAAAGATTGATATTGGGATTGTAAATTGATACCGTAGTTGTGCAATACATTTATATGATATTTACATTACAATTAGCCACTTTAGGCAATATCAGTCTTCACTGGGTTATAATATACAACTAATTTGTTGACAAGTAGTCTGGTAGCGTAATATCTGTAAAGACCCTGTAATCGTCGCATAAGCGGATTCATGGACATCGCAGAGAAAAGTCCTTCAATTAAGATGATTGTGTGATTATTGAAGACAAAGATAACAATTTCAATTGTTAAACAATGGCGTATAATCATATGATGATACTATAGAGTAAAGGTTGGGTGAAAGGAGAGAACATGGCTGAATCATCTACAATAGACTATACTGGAAAAATTCAATGCCATATATACATCATAAACACGTAATGACATTATTTTTTGCAGCCAATTAATCTATAAAAAGAGAAAAAGCACAGCAGTAAACGATTTATGCAGGGGGGTGGGAAAAAACCGTGAATTCTAACCTTGGTCTACACTTCACAACCTAAAATCAAGAATCGGATACTTTTGTATAAACGATTCCCATAGATATCAGTTACACGGACGTGTTTGGCTAATGACTCAATGTTCTCGCTAGAAAGTAGTCTAAGCCATTCTCTTACATCACTCTTTCATCATTAATTTACCCAATTCATTCGTTTTCCATCACTACGCAACTATTGATTATAGGCGTTTTATTTTTTATGTAACTCTCAAACACTACATTGGGATAAATAAATATTTTTCAAGGTGATTGAAGATGAGACAAATAATAAAGAGTGAAACTATTTGAAACATAGCCTGAGTTAAAAAGCAATACTTTAATTCAGTATTGCTTCAAAGAACTATCGCAAAACGTCAACCACTTGCCGACCAAAACCACACCACACAAACCTCAAACACAACATCGACCAACGACACGTTCCATCTATACTTCGCCACTACTCCTTGTATTCAGTTACACTCATTGACCGTTGCTCATCCTCGACGCCTTCTCAATGCTTCTCATACTATCATCTCTGGTCCACTCCTGCTCTCCTTGTTCCACACGTACAATCTTATCTACCTTGCATACAAACACCAAAAATCTCCTGAAACAATCTGCCACCTTTTGAAAAGTCAACAAAATAAACTTAATTAAACCTAATTAATATATTGGCTACATGAAAATATTCTAATTGACTACATGAATAGTATACTTTTAGTGAGACAAAGAATACGTGACAATTAGATATAGGAATAAGGTGATGAATAATAAGTAGTAGTTTATTGTATGCTACTTTGGAATTATCCAATATGTCCCAAATCGTATAATCATTGACCAAGCCACCGAAGCACAATACGTACTCTTCACGTTAAAAAGTTAATTGAGAATATTTTTAATCGCGGTCTAAAAAATACCTGCGTTCGCGTTTCAGAATTTTTGAAGTATATATTCACTATGAATCCACTGGTTTGGCTGGAGTACAACAGCAATGGATTCACAAGCATTGAAACTCTTTCTCGGTCAACCAGTCAACCATGATATGTTGGACAGAATTGTCAAGGACACTTTGCAAGTGATTCCTGTGAAAAATAGCGATATGAAATTACCTAGTTTGAAAAGTTTCTTGGTGAGATTGGTACAAAGTTCCAGGATTCAACCCGCTACCTTAATGGCTACATTATGTTATTTGAAAAGCTTGAAGCGGAAATTACCACAAAATTCTCAAGGTTTACCTTGTACTAGACATCGAATTTTGTTATCTTGCATTATAATATCTTCCAAATTCCACAATGATTCGAGTCCCAAAAACATCAGTTGGGTCAAATATAGTGGTAATTTGTTTAGCTTGAAAGACATCAATTTAATGGAAAAACAATTTTTATTCTTATTGAATTATCAAGTCAAAGTCTCCAATCAAGAATTATGTCTGGTTTTAGGAAAAATGTTGAAACCAATTAAAGAAAAATTGGTTGAAGTGCAACGCTTGGAACAATACGTCAGAGATGAAAGAAGTAAATATGATGAAAGAATGAGTTCCAATTCAGATGTTTCCTCGGTACCTTCATCTCCAGAATCAGTTATGAGTATGACAAGAACTGATTCAGTTAGTTCGTTTGGCTCGATGGATATCGATCCCGTTATCGAATATACTGCCAAAAGAGAAGAGTGGGAATTATCACGCTTTTTAGATAAAGTGAAACGAGGTGAAGTGGAAACTGAAAAGGGGATTTGGTAAAGGTCAAATTCACTGAATAAATTTAGCAGGACTAAATTGGTTGGCTTTGTAATAGGTCAGTAGCAGGTCTATACACAGTTTGTTTAATTCTAGGAAATATATAGATATTATGGGTAGTTATTTAATGAATGATATGAAAATGAAATAACATTGTAGGATTCTAGCAATCAAACCTGGGAATCAAAAAATTTCGAGATAATATACTTATCACAGCCATTTATGTATTTTCTTTATTTGTCTGTTCACTAGGTAACTTGTGTTGAATGCGTGTGTATATTTATGCATTCATAAGTATAATCTTTAAAACTGAGGTGTAGTTCGTGCATTGAGAAAGGTTGCAACTGACGTTTGTTCAGATTTATATATTTGTCAATCAGAGACATTATAATTGCAAAAATGGCTGCAATTTTGTACCCAAAATTAATTTTCGAACTATGGAAAAGCAAATAGCCAACAACTTCAAATGACCTGATAACTATCTCCGATTATAGGTAACGGTGACTTCAAAATACACATTAATGAAGTTGCAAGGTTGAGTAAAAAAGTCAATTGAACCTGACATTGCAGATAAAATTAATACACCGAAGGGTACTGAATATGGTAACTTGACTATTTCCATTTTGCACCCTGCCGTACTACTATTACCATTTGACCTCTCATTGCATTTGTCAAACGAATTTGTAAGTTAATGTGTGATTGAATTACCAGGGACAATTGTAGTCAAGAGAGATGCTAAAAAAAACCAGAAAAAGCAGTAAGACTAACTGATATCATCGATATTATTCCTTGTATTTGTATCAACACTTCTCGTTATTATTGTTAGTTTAACAACGTCATTTCTTATCTTTTCCTATTAAATCCGGAAGGTTTACGGCGCTACCGGTTTTTAGCGTTGCGATTTCAATTGTCACCAAAAACAGTCTCCGCTATCGCCTTGATCAGTTACTGGTTCTTGCTCATATCCTTCAAAGTCTTCTCATGTTACGGCCACGCTGCTTGAACAAGATATGGAGACAGGCATCTGTTTCATCTATTAAAAATTTTAGCACCACTACCAAATTATTGAAAGATGAGAAATCAAAGCAATTACTTAAATCCCTAGGTATGAGCTTACAAAAAGGCAAGATCAATAATGACGATACACCTTTGGTAGACGTATCGAATATCAGTAATGACCAGAAAAATATTATGAATCAATATTACGATACAATATCCCATATGACAAGTGAAGATTTACAAATCCAAGTGAATTTGGATGAAGGAAGACAGTTATTTCTGTTTCCAAGTGAACATTTCTTGAACAGAAAGGAAATATTGAGAAGTTTACCCAATGAAATTGATATTTTCGATCAGGAAAAGGATTTAGATGAGATATATGGGAAATTGTCGCAATTAGATAATGACCAAACGGTCCACATGAAATATTTCAAACGGTATTTGCCAAATTATCATGATCCGATAGTTTTATTAATACAAAAATTCAATGGAATCGATAAAAAATTCAAATTACTAAGAAGAAAGGAAATTGATAATTTAAGTTTATCGAACGGCAGTTATTTATATCATGAGAATTTGTTCAATTTGCCTTACAATGTTGTTGGGTTTGATAGGTCATTAACTGGGTTACCGTTAAGAAAAAACCAAGAAAAATTATACCCCCGGGAATTCATTGAAGATTTACAAATGTTTCGAACTAATATCCCGATCCATAAACGAGATTTGGATTTTATTGAGTACGATGAAGATTCGAAAAATATAGATCCGGCAAGTTTGGATGCCAATAATATTTCGCTAAACTCGTTTTTAAATAATCTTAATTTGAGTGTCCCCGAAAACTCAATATTAATTGATTCGGTTGATAATTACCAAACGATTGATTTGAACCAAAATATTGTATTTAAGCTCGAAAAGGAAATCTTGAATTTGAAGAAATCTTTACAATCAGAAATAGAATTCCTCATGCAAAAAAATGGCACTTTGAAATCATTATTACTATTTTCTAATTCTGATTTGAAGTTTAATAATTGGAAGTTGTATGAAAAAAGAGAGAAAGATTCATCGTCTCATGAGAGTCTCATTATTATCAATTATAAATTCAAAAACTTCAATCCTTTGCCCAACTATAGTTTAATTTTAAACCTGCCCCGCCAGAAAAGTCTTTTGAAAAAACACTTGACCAAATTATTCATCATCAACCTACAAGATCAAATTGATTTATTAATTAAATTGAAATACTATCGTCAACGAGATGGTGAAAAATTCATCAAGAAAACTTTGAATACAATCAATAATATTATTAAAGTCAAAATTCTTAACCTTTTCAAGCCTTTAGTACTAGATAAGGAGTATGATGCATTGATTTACGCGCCTTACAAGAATTCACTGTTCAAACGGATCTATTGGTTGAAACCTCGAAACAAGAAACAAAAAAAATATATTAATTGGAAGAAATTAGATAACTTAATTGAATATTGAGCAAATGAGAATAACGAATGATAATGATAATGGACATTAATGATTGGAAACGGGAGGGGTAATGATAGGTTTACTAATCGAGAATGCATCTACAATGTGGTTGTACAGAAACGAATCAATCACACCAATACAGGATACTCGAGACTATAATTGACGTACGGTAGGAATACGATTACACTCAGTCGTTTATTGTATTTACTTCAATTCGTCGACATTCTCTGATATTATCTGAGACTATATACTTTGATAGAGATTCCGAATTGAAGAAACTCGGACGTTTTGACAAAGATAACTTGCATTTTAGTTTATATATGGGATATTTTTATAGAACAAAGCAGCATATCTCGTTGTTATCAATATTGTAAGGTTCTTGGACCATTATATCTGTTAGAGTGATGGTTATAGTTATAGAGTAGGAAATGTATTATATGCACTCTCTATTTGATTTGAAGTATCAAAATTTTTTCAACTGGAATAGAAACTTGATCAACTGGTTGAATATGGCTTATAAAAAGGTAGGTGCACCACCTAAACATCTTCCTCCCTTGCCGAGATTAAAGTTAAGAAAACCTACTGTTGCAAAAGCTACCAATGAATGTTATGTGATAATGTCAAGTTTATTGAATTGTTGGGCATCTAATGGTGAAAGTGCAGCTGTTTGTAAAACGTTCGAAACTGATTTAAAGGGTTGTATGGAGGCTCACAAACCACAAAAGGCACAATTAAGTACAGTCAATTATCATGCTCAAAGATTGTATCCAAAATTGAGAGGTAAAGTTAATGATTAAATTTGTTAAATATTGCATAAAATCTGACTTGATTTTCATTAAACATACTTGGTATGTTTCTGTATATATATAGTTTATATCGTGAATAGAATTACGATGATGAATATAATGGGATAAAATTTTAAATTATAAATGTAAATCTATAAATCTATTTTAAATATTCTATTAATTAATCTATTTGAAAACTTTACCATCAGAGATTTCTCTCTTGACACCATTAACTTCAACAGGGTGTTCCCAAGATAACATGTTGTTGAAGAATTCTTTGTCTTCTGGTTTGGAAGCATCTAATTTGGTGAATTCATAAGATTCCCAATCTGGAGCAACATCGAAAGCTGGTTTGTAATCTTGACCTCTAACCAAGAAAGCACCGGTGATACCATTGTTGTTGTTTTCACCATAGACGACCATACAACCGAATAAGTATTTGGTTGAAGCTTGCAATCTGTTGAAAAAACCACCAATTAAATTGTTGGACATGAAACATAAAGTTAATTCATCATTATATCTGAAGTCGACTTTATATAATGACCATTCTTCAGCGTCAAATTGGTTATTCCAGAACCATTCAGTAGCAACGTTGGTTTCGTTGTTGGAATATTGTCTCTTCCATTCGTCAAGAGGAGCTTTAGGTTTACCTAAAAGTTCCAAAGGATGTTTTGGTTTAGGAGCATCTTGAGCTGGAGCTTCAGCAGCTTCAGCGGCTGGTTTAGCAGCTTTGGCTTTTGGTTCTTTTGGAGCTTTTGGAGCTTGTTCTTTCTTTTCCTTTTTAGCTGGAGTATAAGTCAAAGGAGTTTCAGCGATTTGGAAATCAGCGAATCTACCACCAAAGAAGGCATTTTTCGAGACAGTGTTGAACCATCTGGCAATGTTTGGGTATTTTTTTGCCCATGGTTTACCTAAGATAGTAGATAAACCAATTGATACGTGACAGACAGCATATAAATCAGCAAAAGTTAATCTTTCAGAAGCTAAATAAGTGAATTCAGCTAATCTGGCTTCAACAACATCAGCGCATTTATCAAATTTGGCCAAGTTTTCATCTAATTGTTTTTTGTTGTATGGAGATTTACCAACAATCATCAAGAAAGGTCCGAAGAAGGAACCTGGGACATCGGAGTTGAAAAATGAAATCCATTTGTTAACTTGAGCAACTTCTTTAACGTTTTTACCGTACAAGGTTTTCAATTGGTCTTTAGACAATAAAGTAACCAAATATTGAAAGATAGCCCAGAATTCATGTAATTTGAACCCTTTTTCACCAGTGAAAGCTGGACGCTTACCAAGTGGGAAAGCCTTTGAGAAAGCTTCAGTTTTTTCAGTTTCAACTTCGACGTCAAGTTTGAAGTACTTAACAAAGTCACT
The DNA here is from genome assembly GCA_030557765.1 of Suzukiozyma candida. NCBI lineage: Eukaryota > Fungi > Ascomycota > Pichiomycetes > Serinales > Debaryomycetaceae > Suzukiozyma > Suzukiozyma candida. The sequence continues at coordinate 14,717 of JANIVU010000289.1, forward strand.
CAAGAGGATACTTCTTGGAGAAGTTTCATAAGAATATAAAGTTTGAACCATTGTAATTGAATGAAAAATGTTTTTAATGAAATATTTGAAAAATTTCAATGTGGTTTTTTTTTCAACGTGTTGAGTGAAAAATTTTGAGATGGATTCAAAATTGAAAAAATATTTAAAGGGGTAAAATCAAGAGAATGGGAATGTAAAGAGTAAAAAGTAAGCATATTAACTAGGTAGTTAAGTGGAGATATACACTGACGGTTAATGCCTCGACTTTTCATACAAAAAAATTGAAAAAATAATAATTGAAAAGAATAATCAAAAAAATATGCGATTTCTGTGGATCGAACACAGGACCTTCAGATTACTCTGTAACTGAATCTCTTCAGTCTGACGCTCTCCCAACTGAGCTAAAACCGCTTACTTCGAAAAAAATAATTTTTGGGAACTCTGGGTGACATCTTCAGTTAGTGGATAAAGAAAGCTGCAACTGCTTCTAACTTGTTATTACTTGACATAAAACAATCCAAAGTGAGTAAATTTTATATTTCTGGAATTTCTTTTATAATTATTTCTTGTTTTATAGTATATTTTGCAACGAGTAAGTACAATTTTCCAGAATTATATATTGAGACTTTTCGAATGCCATAGTAGAACAAGTTGTATTAATTGGTTATAATAATAATCAAACGTCTTGATGAACAAATATTCAAGGTTTCAATAATGTGACTGAAAATAAATTATACATTAACCATGCTACTGGCTCCCCAGACAATTTCTTCTAGATGAAAGACAAGGTCTTGAGCAACTTCACGCTGTCGTGTGCAAGATCTGTTAGAATTATATGTGTACACAAGCAAGATCACTTATACTGAACTTGAATAACATGTTCCGAATAGAACTGACCCTTGACACACAGTGGTAACTAGATTCAAACAATAGCAACTAGCAAGGTAAACTGAAATGACACTCACACGTAGAACCTATCAAACTAGTACATAATGTATTATTATCCTAACTTAAACACTGCGATTAGTAACTAACAAATTTAGGTGAATCTTTGGTAAAAAGTGGTAACTTTATAGTGGAAATATATCCCCGCAAAGAAAATAGAGTTATATGTGACCACTTTCAACATTGTGGTTATTATTGTGCTTCAGGCGTACAAAAATAAAGGGATGTAGATTTTACCACATTTTATGGTCACTACATTCACCACATTTGTAAATGTCCAAGTATCTTGTAGAACTTTTCAGAAGAAATAGGAGCCATCCATGTCACGCACTACCTGTGCTAACAACAACATGAGAGAAGTATATACTGTTCTTTAACCATCAGATCGGCAGGCAACAATCAATAGGAATTCTAATATATTTGAATTCTGAAGGTCTGGGGGTGGAAGAATATGCAATTTTCTAAAATATTACCAATTTCAGTAAAATAACACAATTGGCAATAATGGTTAAAATGAATGTAGAATCGTACACCCAATGATCTAGGCTCAATCTCTTGATGATCAGCTACACCAGAGATCTACAAAGTATTCGAAATAATCACGATATTAAACAAAATAAAATAAACCAGTATAATTATGCCCCCACGGTTCGAACCCAATACAACACCTGATTTTCTCATACAAAGATATCGCCAAGTAAAACCATCGTATTCTGCAACAATATCCGTAAATAATAGAATCATATGATAGTGATTCATCGTAGATCACTGAAGAAAGGAAAATGCCTCCACTAGATCTCCACCCACATGGCAGAAACTAAAAACCGCTATATTCGATTGAAACAATAGCCATCAACGGAATAGAAAAGCGTGGAGTTACTAAACCACCCCGAAACACTTCAGTTTACTACAGACTAACCTATATACCAAACAATCTAATTATTTTTACTGCTTCTGAAATCTTAGTTTTTCTTCCATCTCTCCGTCCTTGTTTACAGAATAACCCTGTCAGTTGAATTCGCTAATTCTTTCACTCGTAATGCGCCCCATTCAAGAGGCTTAGTGTTTATAGAGAAATAACGTTAAAATTTTTTGTATATACGATTAGTATTTGTCTGATTGACAGTTTCATATTGTCATTTGTCTGCGGTGTGACATTTTAAACACCTTTTTTTTCTTGGCTTTACTGTTTGGTCTTTTATTTGCTGTTGGTGAAGTTTAGTAGCTCTTTAGATTTCTATCTACAATAGCACTACTTACAAATTAGGGTTTAATTTCGATACAATAAATTTTGGGCGTTCCACTAAAACAGAAATTAAATTTTATACGATATATATATATATTGTTGACTGGTGGTTATCTCGAAACAAATAAAAGAGATAAAGGAACTAGTATCGGAACAGATATAGATACAGACTATATCGAGTCTTTTATAGGTTTGAATCATTACAGTGTGTGATATCAGAGTGTGATAAATTCACGAAGTCATCATTTTGACGTGTTTGAAACCAAAGTTTGGATAGCAAAGGTGATAGTGTGCTATTGACATAGCAATGTTACTACGACTAATTTTCATATCATCATTCTTTCTAAGTTGTTTTGGTGCTTTCATTCAAACCCAACAATGTCCTTACAAATCAACCACATTCAAGTTGGCGCCATTCATCGTTGATGCCAAATTATATGAAGATGAACGATTGTTGACGTTTCTAATATCATCTAAAGTAATCGCCAATTCTAATAATACCCGAAACACTACTGAATATACCGACCCTGATCAATACATTGCAATTCTGGATGTCAATTTTACCACTAACACCTACACTACATTATCAATCAATATCGACTTTATGGGCCAATCCATCATCACAGAAAGATTACGCTTTTGTGATTATGTCTCCGTCAAAAATACCACCGGCTCGACAGTTGATCCCAGGTTGCCTGGTTATATTGCCCCGGCCATGCCTGACAGCTTAGACCTGGGGAATTATGTTAATTCAAAACGAGATATCTTTGATTTAGATTATCCATTTGATTATGATTTAATAAAACGTTCGCATGATAGTGATAATTTAACTCTAGGTGCTAACGTTTCACTACCCGATTTCTTCAACAATTCAACTGGTCAATTAATGCAATGTCCGTTGTATATCAATGATTCGATATTAATTTATTACGAGGCAAACATTACCGACCACTTTCATAAATTTGGCTCGTATTCTGTATCATTTACTGTGATTAATAACGACGAACAAGGTTCCATCGTTGGTTGCACAGAAATGTACGTTACCCCAATCCAACCAGAAGTTATTTTAAACGTACTATTATATGGGGTCATCGTTCTATTGGTGGTCACATCATTAGTCAACCTTTTCACAATAGTCAACTCATCCTATCAAGAATCTGCAAATCCATTCCTATATAAAGCTTCCACGTTTTGTAATACAAAATTATTAAAACAATTGGATGCCAATGTTACCAGAATTATCGTATACTTACAATTTGCGTTATTTATTGGCGGATTAGGTATACAGTACCCCGGATTCTACCAGCCATTAATCAGTCAATTACGTTGGGCAGCGTTATTGGGCTCATCTCTAATCGGGACAAATGATTCTGATCCAGCCAATGCCGACCATTTTGATGTAAACAACCCACCGGGTAATATTTACACCACCTATAATTCTGGTGGAATCAAATCATTAAGTAGCTTCACTTATGATCTGGTTAATTATGAAATCTGGCCCAATTTCATGGTATGTCTAGGACTATGGTTATGTATGCAGTCGGTAGCTCAAGAATTCTTCTTATTAACCAAATTTGCCGGTGATAAATTAGTCAAACGTTTTAATCATCGAAATAAATCGTCAATTTTGAATGATACTGGTTTCGAATTCACAATTAGAAAGAATGTCTATTTTATCTTAGGACAGATTTTCCATTCATTATTTAATTTATTTGCAGTACCCTTTATTGTTATGACTTCGTACATGTTTGAAGCTGCTGCCAAAAATTTAAATAAAACAAAATACATTCCATCAATCAGAACAATGCAAAATTTTGCATTTTCTTTCACTACCCCTTATGATGCCATAGATGCAACAAGTTGCAAGGTACATACACACGATTTCGACGCAGGTAATATATTCAAGCGTGACTTCAATACGTCAGAAGTATGTCTTTCGTCCAAGGTAAAAGGTATGCCTGTGTATCAACCAATAGTCGGATCAATAGCGTTTTTCTTGTGGTTTGCTTTGGCAGCTTATTTTGTATTCCATTACCTTATATCTTTTGTTCGGTTTAAAATTATCAGAAACAAAAGAATATCCCGATTATACACATCTATGAAAGCTATTTTATTATGGTCATTTTTGTATCATGATTATCACCCAGATAAGACCTACTATGTCGCAATCGATTTATTTATGATGGCGCTCAAATCAGTAGTTATAGGAGCATTACAACAGTATGGATTCGTCCAGGTCATTCTACTTATTATATTTGAATTTGTGGATTTACTATTGTTATTTTTGATTCGACCATATTTTGTTGGATTATCCTGGACTTCATCTCGTTGTTGGATCCCATTTGCAAGGTTCCTTGTGACAGTTTTGTGTATTCCGTATATTCGTGAATTGAAAATCAATGAAGCCACCAGGACATATGTTGCCTATGTTCAGTTGATAATACACTTAGTTGTTGGTGCAATCTTTATTTTGCAGTTAATTTACTGTTTGATTATTACAATATTATCAATCCGAAACAGAGAATCAAACAAAGATTTGATTGAGGAAAAGCTAATCAAAAGCGAAGATGATTTCAATTTTCAATTTGATTATAAACCAATAAACCTCCTTCAAAAAAGTAATGCAAAATACATAGATGAGAATCCCGAAGAGGAAGAAGATGATAACACCAGCACAGAGTTCTATTACCGTGGTAGAAGTAACGGCCATTTAAGGCTTGATTCAGGAATCACTGAACAGGAGATTAGTTCTGAAATACAGAATAATAAAGCTAACGTTCATGCTACATCAATCACAAGAACAAATAAGCCAGACCCAAACCCACAAGGACCATCTAACACAATATCACCAAGTGGGTTTGGGGATACAGATGCAATATCGTTAGGAGACTCATTTACTGCTGAGGAGCACTTTTCGAATTTGAGAAAACAGACAACTAATTACTGTGTTCGGGAAGGTGACAATGTTTACAACAAGTATTTCATTGACGAAACAATCGATCCTGAAGTGAAAGCTTTATGGGCTTCGAGGAACTTATGGGAGAATGCAACAGATTCAAAAAACGATAAACACAAAGGCGTACTGAAAACTGAGAAATTCATGCCTAAAAAGTTATTTTCGAAACCACCAGTGGAATCAGGATTCCACGTTTCCAGACCGAGAAAATTGGTGGTCAGATCATTGTCGCAAATAGAAGAGCGTAAACAGGTTACTTCGAAATTGCCCCTGGATACATCTTCACTGGATGAACTTGATTTTACTGTATTGCAAAATTGATTACACATTTTCAAAAATCTTCAATTCTTTCATATATAAGATATATACTATTTAATTTTAATATTCAATTTTCAGTCATCACCAATATTTCTTCTTTTACTTGATGTATTGGACTGAACGTCATTCGATCGTTTTTTATCTATGTTACGTATAAGTTTCAGATCATCAATAAACTTATAATTTGCCATAACTTTTGATGTGTCTTGACATTCCTTCAAAGAAGAAACTTCGGAACTGAGAACAGTTTGCGCCATCTCGTATCTGGTAGACTGATCATGTTTGGTCTGTGTTGGGTATTGGTCAATTCTAGCTTTAATTATATTTTCATAATTTAGCTTGAATTCGTGGGTAAGTTTTTGTGATTCCACAAGTTGGTAACATTTTTTATATATTCTCTTAACGGCGGCTAATTCATTTTCCGAAGTGGTGATGGTTGATTTCATTGCGACAAGAATTGTAAGTAGTTGAATGAGGAATATCAATTCAGTTTGGACATCCTTCGATATATAGACATCATAAGAATCCAAAATAAGGTCAACCTTATCGTCATAGTCATTTGTTGTATTTTCTTCATCAACAATTTCAGATATGTGCTCAATAAAACGATCAATAATCTCTGACGAAACTTCTCCCCTTCCACTGAAGTATTTCTTGATCATATCAAGGGGAATTTCAGCAAAATCAAAACTTGATCCATGGTCTTGAACATAACCATATCTTCTTAAAATCTCACTATTGGGAAGATCAGAATAGGTGTTGTACACCTGTTCATCTTTGTTAATTTTCTTTGTGCTAGCCATAACCAATGTGTCGTCAGTGTAAACCAAGTTGGCATTTTGAAATTCGGTATCTGCGTTCAAAGTATCAGCTAACGGGACCATGGATTTGAAGTATCCGTGTTCCATTGATTCTTCATCTTCATCATCTTCATCATCTTCATCATTGCCGCTTACTTGGACATCAAATGAATATGACATGACAGTGGTAGCAAGTTTTTGGAAGTCATCAAAACTAAGGTCAATGTTAAGTTCATTTTCAGTTATGAAATCAAGAGT
>JANIVU010000290.1:0-21215 GCA_030557765.1 Suzukiozyma candida
ATTTACCCGCTACCTTATTCATTGAAGATTATTTGGTTGGTACTTTAAGAACTAGATCTGCTAGTTCGTACATCACCGACTCTGCTGCCGCTGGTACTGCTTTAGCCGATGGTATCAAGTCCTATAACAGAGCCATTGGAGTTGATTCAGATGGTATTCCAATTGGTTCTATTGGTGAAGCTTTGAAATTAGAAGGTTACAAAGTTGGTATTGTTGTCACCACTAGTGTAGCCGATGCTACCCCAGCTGTCTGGGCTGCTCATGTGCTCAACAGGTCCAACCAAACTTTGATTTCCGAACAATTATTAGGTTTGAATCATCCATTAGGAAGAATCCCCGATGTTTTAATTGGTGGTGGTAGAAAATACTTCCAATCCAATTCGACCAATCCAGAAGGGGTTAGAGTCGATGGTAGAGATTTGATCGAAGAAGTTACCGCCAACAACTCTTGGACATATTCTGGTGATCGTGAATCTTTTGATCTTTTAGACAAAGGTAACAACGTTACCTTACCTTTATTAGGTCTATATGCCGACGATGACTATCCTTATTTCATTGATAGAAACTCATCTTATCCTTCCTTACGAGAACAAGTTGAAGTAGCCATTACCGCTTTAGAAGAAGCCACTAAAGATTCTGATCAAGGGTTTTTCTTGATGATTGAAAGTTCAAGAATTGACCATGCTGGTCATGCCAATGATTCTCCAGCCATAATCCAAGAAACCCTTGAATATGATGATGTTTATAAACAGGTTGTCGAATGGGCCGATTCTACTGAAGTAGACACTGTCATTGTATCTCTTTCTGATCATGAAACTGGTGCTGTTACTCTTAATGCTAATAAAGCCAGTTACTACCAACCAATCATCAATGCCACCCATTCTGGTGAATACTTGCAAGATCAAATTATTGCCTTTGCCAACAGACAAGATGATGCCAAATTCGAAGAGTTCCTTAAATCTGAAATTCTTGAAAAAGGGTTAGGTCTTTATGACTATACTCAAGAAGAAGTCACCAGAATTAAAGGTATCCAAGCTGACGAAGATGCAAAAACTCCAAACTATTTGATTCATCTTACCAACTTAACCAATGCTAGAGCCAAGGTTGGTTTTGGTAGTTTGGACCATTCTGCAGTGGATATCAACGTTTATGCCCATGCTAACAACGACAGATTAGGTTACAAAGTTAGAGACCCAACTACCGGTTTCACTGGAGCCCATGAAAACACTGATTTTGTTACCTTTGTTGAATCAATTACTGATATCGACTTGGGTGATATTAGTGAACAAATTCAAGATATTCAGTTGATTATTTAGGTGAAATATCTTTGCAAAATACCCTATTCTCTATCGTTTCTGTTACCAATATTTCGTGTTGTAGATCTTTATTTTATGTGATTTTAAATATTATAAGTGTTTGTTGTTTCCCTAACTGTAGTAAACCTTCTAAATAATAATCTTTTATTCTTCAGCTCAAGAATTCTAATTGATTCAGTCAACTTGAACAAATACTCTTTAAATCCGCGAACTTTTACATTATCTTCTATGGTTTCAAATCCAAGAAATGCTTCATTGCCTCTTGTGCCGATGTAAATTGAATAATTAATAAACATGTTTCCATGTATATCTTACTGTAAAAGAATGAAATAGAACATTGTGGGTAGTATAACCATATATTTCTAGACATTCAACTGCCATTTGAACATTTTCTGCGTAAAGATACTATGCCATTCCCCATACTCATAAAGCACTTGGGCTTGAATTGTTGATTTTGATTAAATCTTCAACATAAACCAAATAACTGTATTAGATAAATACCAACAACCTCTCTTGAACCATATCAACCCATCAACTCGTGTTAATTCAAGATCTCCAGTTTAATCATCAACTCAACCAAAGCAACCAACCAATCCCATTTCAATCGCACAACAAAATCATCAACAGCAACTGTTTAATTAAATCAACAATCTACACACACTTTAGAGATGGTTACACTAGGCAGTAAACCTTTCAGAGGTAAAGCAGAACAAGCGGCTTACGATAAGACTTTCGCTGGACGATACCAACAATTATTGAAGAAAAACCATTTCTTATACTTTGGTTTACCATTTATGTTATCTATAGTTGCTGGTTCAATCTATTTACAGAAGTTCACTGCTATCAAGTGGGAGAAGTATGACGAGAAGTACCAGCAGTTGGGAGAAGAGGAAATGTTGAATTTGATAGAGAATAAACGACCCGTAGATAAAAAGAATGATTATTATCGTTTACAGGGTTTGTTGACAGATCATGTCGAAAAGGAAGTGCAATCTAATGAAGATTATGATATAGTTAGAGTGAAAAGGAAGCCGGGAGAGGAGCCTGTTTGGTGAAACACCTACAATTCTTACAATTACATGGGAATTGTAAGTTTTTCAGATCTTGTTTTCATGATATCTTGTTTTTTGACTTGTTTATAGCTGTTAAGTCTAGTAGGTAGTTCTTGTATATATAAATCCACGTTAGCATTTGTAAATATTTATGGGGGTTGATATCTTAACTGGGAACTCATCTCATCTCATCGCGAAATTTACTGGTGGATATATTCAATAATAGACGATAAACATGGTTTCCTTCAGTTGCGAAGTGTGTAATGATACTGTGATCAAGAAGAAGTTGGACCAGCATACTGGTCGTTGTTACGGTGCTTATTTCAGTTGTATCGATTGTTCTACCACTTTCAGTGGTACCGACTATAGAAACCATACTTCATGTATCTCGGAAGCCGAAAAATACGAGAAGGCGTTATACAAAGGTCCAAAGGCTAAGAAGGAAGTAAAGAAACCAGTTGAAAAGAAAGTAGAAGTCAAAGAAACTGTCAAAGAAACAGAAGTCAAGGAAACCAAAAAACTGAAGAAGGATGCTAAAAAATCAGACTCAAAATCATCAATTTTAACTAAATACGCCGAAAAGGAACTGAACTTATACAAGGTGGTTAAGAAGGCATCCAAGGATAACTCCCAAGATATCAAAGACGTGTTGAAGGGATTAAATATTGTTGTCAATGAAGACGGAAAATTGATTATCCAATAATTGTATATATACGAAAATTAATTATCCAATAGTTTTGAATATTTATAAGAAACATGATTATCCAGTGGATTTTGTATATTCATAATTGTACATTAGTATTGAGAGCATGTAGGCTAGTTCCAATTTCATTGAACTCTCTATTTCTTTTTATTGATAGCTTTATTAACTTTGGAGTAGAACTGACCCAAAGTAGATAAACTAAACGATAAGTTTTCACATAAATATTCAGGCAATATCAGTTGTAGTTTGGCTACTTTTCCCGGCTTATCTTCCATGAATATCGGAATATATTCTATATCAATTGATTCTTGGAAAGATGTATCTACGAGCAATCGATAATTAAACTCTACCTGTTTATTCGAACTGGTTTGTTGGATATCAAAATGGTACTTCGAATCTTGTTCGAAACAATTGAGCAAGACCACTCCAGTTAATAATTCAATCAAATCGAGGAACGTGCCTATATCTTCCAATTCTTTGGTCAATTGATCATGGTTTACCATATTTGACAGCTGTTTTCTGCGAATAGGTGACTCAAACGATTTGTTTGAATCAGCAGAAGGCACCAGACCCAGACTACTCTTCAAAGCTAGATTTTCCTCTATCAAATTATCAATAATGTTTTGTTTGCGTACTAGTTCAATATTCAACTGTTCTATTAAAGCTGCATCGTGGGATATTTGTTCCGTGGCTTTCTCCTTATACTCCTCGAATATCTCCTCCTGTTTGCTCGTAGTTAACTCATTTATAAACCCAACCAACTGTTGTTTCGAGTGTGCATTGAGTATATCTTGCTCAGTAATGAGATTCAAAGGTTTAGATTTCTTGGTGTTGTTCGGTATAGCATTAGCAACATTTGTGTCCTTGGTTATCTTACCTTTAACCGCTGTTGTCAGTCGTTTGGGTGGCATTGTCTTTGTTTATCTCTCCCCCATCAAACCTAGATCAAACCTATACGCGTTTAAACGAGCGCTACCATCTACATAGTAATTTATAATGAACACAAAGAAAGGGAAGGAAAGGAAGGGAAATAAGAGATAAGGTGATAAAGGAAGTAGTTGTTTAGTTAAGTTAGCTGTTTCCGTCTTTTTAGTAAAATTTAATTTCAATCTGTAACCCTTTTGGTTGTATAAAATGAAATTGCTTGTGTTTACTAAGAAATTTAATATTGTTCAATTAACATTAATTGGTATATTATAACTCTACTACCTTGGTTGTATTTCAAACATAACAATTAAACAATGCATTTCCACAATTACACCCTCCACTGGTGAAATTTCCTGGGTTATTATAATTTCAGTTTATATACCACAACTTGTCCACGGATACCTTCTATGTTTCAAAAAATCCACCATTTTCTGAATTAACCTGATGAAATTTGGGTGATCCAAATTCCCTTAGTTTATACTATTCAAAGACTCTTTTAATTGAAGCTGCTCTTGAAGAGATTTGATTTTGGGGTTATAAGTCTATTATAAGCTCTATAATTACCCAGTCTTGACTTTGATTACCTTAGTCTGCCACGCTTTATTCTTATTATATTATTAATCCTATTATTCATATTATCCATATATGGATAAAACCACAAGTCTGTCTAATTTGCAATCCCGGATTACATAAAAAGGAATAGTCCCAATCAGGTAAGTCCGTGGAAGAAACAAAAGAGATTTTTATTGATGAAGACTAGTGTGATACTACAAAAGAGGATGGTGGGAATGGAGAACTTCCAGGATACTTATTTTCTATAACAATAGCAGAAATGTAAAATTGTTGATGATAATAAACCACTTTTCAAGTTGGCTACTACTGTTTTACCTTCCTCGATATAAACATTTCTTGATGATATAACTCCTTTGGATGTTCGCCCGAAATTATCAATGCATTGATTACTGAGACCTTGGCGATTCGGCCGAAACTTTCAGTGTATTGAGAACTATGGCCAAATTTCATCTTTTATTAGGCACCACTAATTTCATTTATGTTAGCGATGTGGCAAAAGCGTATATTGTTGCGTCTGACAAGATGCATATATTTTCTGGCTTTAATCCCCATTGATATATCTCCGGCTTGTTAATTTTGATTAAAATTACTAATTGGACGAATAACAAATGTGGCAACATAATGGCCATGGTGTGTGGGAATATAAAAGGTTGAATATCCTTGGTGTTTATTAACAATAAAAAACAAACAAATACAATGTCTACAACAGTTTTCGTCTCAGGTGCCAATGGTTTCGTCGCTAAACATACAGTTTTGCAATTATTAGAAGCTGGACACAAGGTAATTGGATCTGTCAGAAGTGACAGCAAAGGTGAAGCTCTTGCAAAACAATTCAACGATCCAAACTTCAACTATGTTGTTGTCAAAGATTTTCAAGATCCAGAAGCATTTTCAGTATTGAAAGATTATCCAGAAGTTACTAAGTTCTTGCATTTGGCTTCTCCCGTAACTGTCAAGGAAACTGATCTCAAAAAGATCACCGGGCCCGCAGTTGAAGGTGCTGTGAATGCCTTGAGCAGTGTTAGTAAATATGGGAAGAATGTGACTAATTTTGTATTGACCTCGTCAATTGTATCGGTTTTCAAGGTGCTTAATCCACAGCCAGAATATGATGACCTGGATTGGAATGATATTACTGAAGAAGCTGCTGCTAATGGAGGTTCATTGGGATATTACTTATCAAAGACTTTAGCTGAGAAAGCCGCCTGGCAATATGTCGAACAACATAGACCAAAATTCAAATTATCAGTAATCTTGCCTTCTGCTGTATTGGGACCCCAAGCTTTTGATGAAGATGTTACGCAGACTCTTAATATATCTGCTGAAATCATTAATCTTTTAGTAACTAAGGGTCAGTTATTATTGCCTTCTGGTAGTTTTATCGATGTAAGAGACGTTGCCAAAGCTCATATCGTTGCTTTCGAAAAAGATTTACAACAAAGACTAATTGTCAGTAATAGCACTTTCACGGGTAAAGACTTGGTGGATATTTTACAACCAAAATACCCTCATAAAGCATTTCCAACTGTTGGACAAGTGGATGAGCCTCCTAGATTTAATGATGAAAAATCTAGAAAGGTTTTGGCACTTGAATATACCAGTTTAGAAAAATCGGTTCTTGATGCTGCTGAACAAATCGTTAACGTTAATGCCTAGAAAGTGTTTTATGTAGTAGAAATTGAATAAATATCTATATTGAACTGAAACCTTGATGTAGCTTCTGATTTGTGATTCTTTTTATTTATATCTTTTTAAATGCGATCTCCTCCACAAAAGATTGGTATAAAATAGTTTATTTGGCTATTCTCGCAATGACCAATAATTGGGTGTACAGTGAGTTGGATGTCTACAAAGTAGCGCAAATTGGATTATTCATAATACGAATACAATAGTTGAACTAAGTGTTAAATCAGTGATTTAAGGTATAGACAAACATTGCGATATAAATGTCCATTATACGTTTCTCTAATTTTCTAGGTAATCATGTCACTTAAACCATAAGCTAATGTCCAGAAATGGTACCTAAGGTGGGGTTTGGTTGGTTACACAAGCAAGAAGGGTTTAGTTACAATCGTAATCGAGAGTTTGTTATAAGCAACATTCTCTATAAACGAACAATGAAGTTGAAAATTAGTCGCCTCCGAATATATATTAGAGCAACAGAAAAAGACATAAAAGAAATGCCTTCCACATCCGTTGTACTTGCACTACATTCCATTAAGACAGTTGTTCGAATGCCCTGTCCGTTGTGGTTCGGAAATGATTTTTGTTTTGGGCAATTTTGGCATTTTCGGTTATGATCCCAATTGAGAAATTCCAAGAACTTCTCAATCGAGTAATCTCCGGCTGGTTAATCTTGAAATCTATGGAAATTACTAACTGGAGGAATAACAAATGGGGAAGCCTAATAACAATTGCCATGATGTGGGAGAGTATAAAAGTGGTTGAATATCCTTAGTTTTTATAACAACAACAACAACAAAATATCAAACAATCAAACAATCAAATAATATGTCTACAACAGTTTTCGTCTCAGGTGCTAATGGTTACGTTTCTAAACATACAATTTTGCAATTATTAGACGCTGGATACAAGGTAATTGGTTCTGTCAGAAGTGACAGCAAAGGTGAAGCTCTTTCAAAACAATTCAACAATCCAAATTTCAAATTTGTCGTTGTAAAAGATTTGCAAGATCCAGAAGCGTTTTCGGTATTAAAAGATTATCCGGAAGTTACTAAATTCTTACATTTGGCTTCTCCACTAACAGTCGATGAACCCGATCTTAAAAAGATCACCGGTCCAGCTATTGAAGGTGCTTTGAATGCTTTAACTGCTGTTACTAAATATGGGAAAAATGTTACTAATTTCGTGTTGACTTCGTCAGTTGCATCTGTTTTCAAGGTCCTTCAACCACAATCGGAATATGATGAACTGGATTGGAATGATATTACTGAAGAAATTGCTGCTGATGGAGGTGCATTGGGGTATTCCTTATCGAAGACTTTAGCTGAAAAGGCCGCTTGGGACTTTGTTGAACAGAATAAACCCAAATTCAAGTTCTCAGTCGTCTTGCCTTCAATTGTATGGGGACCTCAAGCGTTCGATGAAGACGTTACACCAACTCTAAATGTATCTGCTGAAATCCTTAACAGTATAGTAGCTAAGGGTAAAGTATTCCCTGGTTTCGAGGCTGGTAGTTGTGTTGATGTTAGAGACGTTGCCAAAGCACATATCCTTGCTTTCGAAAAAAATTTACAAAAAAGGTTAATTGTTAGCAATAGTACTTTCACGAGCAAAGTCTTGGTGGATATTTTGCAACCAAAATACCCTCATAAATCATTTCCAACTGTTGGACAAGTGGATGAGCCTCCTAGATTTAATGATGAAAAATCTAGAAAGGCTTTGGGACTTGAATATAAAAGTTTAGAAAAATCTGTTCTCGATGCTGCTGAACAAATCGTTAGAGTTAATGCCTAGGAGTAGTTATATGTAGTAGAAATTGAATGAATATTACCATAAATTGTCCCCTTGACAAATGTAGCTTAAGCGCCGAATGATCTTCATTTTATTATTTCTTAGCATTTAGTATCTTCCTCGAATTGATCAAAATTCTCAGCAATCTTAAAGGTTACTCTCTATATTCACTCAATACTGTAGCATTCAATAGATTGTCTAACACTTTGTTTTCATATCTACCACCACCCTTTGTTAAAGAATACCTGTGATAAACTGGTAATAAATATGATACCATCTAGAAAGCTGGTAAAACCACCCAAAAAAAGACCAGTGAAAACCAACATACGATATCTACTCGTTAAACATACTCTCATATATCACAGTTTATTCCTTCCTTCATTGTTTGAGAAATAAAGAAACCCATCTTGAACCAGCTTAATTTTCAAATGCACTGAGGATTGAACCAGCTTAACAATAGTACGAGAGAAAGGAAAGGAAACTAATGTCGTTCTCAGGGGAGGTTTTCACTAAGAAATTAGCTAATTTACAAGAGACACAAGACTCTATTGTATCTATTAGTCAATGGGTCTTGTTCCACCATCGTCATGCTAAGGAGACGTCGAAAATCTGGCAAAAGGTTATATTAGGAGAATCTTCAGCAAGCAAGAAACTAAGCTTACTCTATCTTTGTAATGATGTGGTTCAGCAAGCTAAAAGAAAGAGAAAGTTGGAATTTATTCAGGAATTTTCACTAGTGCTTCCAGAAACATTGAATAAAACTTATTCATCTTTGAATTCACAAACAAAAGGTAAAGTTGATCGATTGATTGGAGTTTGGGAAGAAAGAGGGATCTTTTCTGCTTCACAAATCAATGATTTCAGATCGGCTATTCAAACAAGTGAACGAGTCGCTAAAATCCCTACTGGACCAAGTGTTGTGCCCCAATTAACCCAGTTGAATGATTTATTTATCAAATATAATTCTTTGGTTACGTCTACGAATGGTAACTACACTCAGTTTAATATCCAATCTAATAAGTATCTTGGAGACTCACAAGCTAACTTACCCCTGCCCAAAATCTATATCTCGAAATTGAATGTTCTTGAAAAGTTGGCTGATATGTCCAAGACTAATTTGACCCAATTGATCGAGATTAAAGATAAAATTAACCTGGAAATTGCCAAATTACTGGACTTTGCTGATTTCTCTCAAGACTCCTCAAAGGTGGCTGAAATTAATACATCTCTTGATAAATTAAATGAGACCCGTCTGGAATTGAAATCAATGATAAATGAAGAAGAAGAACCTTCGCCAGAATTTGATTCTGTCTCTGATGCTCCAGCATCGACCACAAAGGACGATTCCGATGACGATTTGGTTCCTACTTATGAAGACAGTGACGATGAAGATAGTGATAAAAATGAAGTTGCTGTTGAGGAAACAACAGAGGAGATCCAACCTGGTCAACCGTCTTTAAAACGTAGAGCTTCCGCAACCCCCTCTGGTGGCTCAACGCCTAAGAAAGTCGCCTTCTCTGAAGATATCGAAGTCAAGGAGTTTGAACGAGAGGAAAATTCGGTGGACCAGGACGAAACCAAGATCAATCAAGACAATGAAGTTCTAGAATTTGCTTCTCACCATAAAGATCAGATTGAATTGAAACATGATCATGAAATGAAGTTGGAGAGTCCAGTGAAAGTTGATGGATCTTCAGAATATAACGTGGACAATGATATCGATGATGAAGATGGGTACGATCCCGAAGCAGGTGATAAGCAAGATGAAAGCGGTGCTACCGATGTAATGAGTCTTTTAATGAAATTAAATTAATAGTGAGAACTATCTGTATTTTATTTACGATTGTATATTAGTATTGTTTCTATTATGATGAATAATGCATAGTTTACCAATTCGGTGTTATTATTTATAATCCAAAATTGTCTTCGTGTAGTATATATAATTCATAGTCAATCTCCGAACGTCACATCATGTCGGTGTTGTCATCATCTTATCAATCTTCTGCAACAGGTGTGGACTGAACGGAATAGTTTCAAATTAATGGATCTACCTGCCTTTATTCTTGAAGGATCAATTTTTCTTCCAAGATTAATCGAAAAGTTGTCAAGTAAAGTTCCATTTGAGTTAATAGGTTCCAGAAGCTTGGGCAATTCACGAGTGAAATTTGAAGTAACAAATCCAGGATATTCAGTTTTCCAATTAGTTCCAGCGTACAACAAATGGCTTGCCCTTGTCGCAGCTACATAGAAAAGTCTGGATTTATCTTGCCTTGCTTTAGCTTCATCAAATATGGCAGACCAGTAAGGGGCCCTACTTGTGTCACCGCAGCCTGGAAGAAAGACGACTGGGAATTCTAGACCTTTAGCTGTATGTACAGTTGAAAGGTTAATCAGATCAGTGTCCATAACTGGATTATCTTCACTATATGTTGCAAGAAAGTGGTCGATAAACGAATGATGCTCATCGGCATTGAACTTCTTATACGATGATGTCAATGTCGTGTAAAATTGATTCAAATATTCCTCCAATTCCATTCGATGTACCTTTACCTGTTCGATAAATCCATTCTCGATCTTCCCAGGCACTGGTTTATTCATATAGTTCATAATCTCCGTGTTGTTGATAATTCGGTATAAAGATTCGATTACTTTTGTAGGGTTCAGATCCAATGCTAGTGCTTCACGCTCTATTCGAATGCGATCAAGAAATTGCAAGATCGATTGTAAAGTGGGTTTTTGACTCCTGTAAATAGCATCTAATGTTTTGTCTCTATTGATGATGTACGATTCCAACATCTGAAATTGGCTTTCTTTCTCAAGTCTCCAATTTTCACTAGCTATAAATAATTTCGATACTCGTACCCTAGATCCTAACCTGATATCTAGTAGCCTGATTGCGCATAATAACAGAAAGTCGTTACCTGGACCCTGATTGATAACATTTAAGATATCTAGAAACACATGAACTTTCGATTTTATCCACGGATCTGTCAGGGAAAATATATTTGACTTCATACCGTGATTGTCCAAGCAAGACAGGATTTGTTCAATCTCCCTGTTGGACCTAGCCATAATAATGAAATCGGATGGTTTTAACAATCCACCCAGTTCAAGAATGAGACGGGCTATCTCTTTGGCAATAAATAAATACTCCTGTGATGCTGAATCCTTAGAATAGATGATAGGTTTGTAAGTGGGTGGTTTGGTAGAATATAACGAGTTTTCAATCAGCAATTCATTTGCTTTAAGAGCAACCTCAGCGGCAACTTTCAATACTTCAGGGGTCAATCTGAAAGTTTCCTTAATTGTCAAATTTGTAATTTTCAGTGTCGGAAATTCATCGCCCAAATCGTTCATCAAACCTGGGTGTGAGCCCAAGAACTCGTAGATGCATTGGTTTGGGTCACCTGAAATCGTCAAATGTTTGACTTTTCCTGCTTCTTGGTCATACGTGGGATAATTAACAACACTTTTGATAACTTTTAGCAACAGGTAATGCATATCTTGAAACTCATCAACCAAGACTGCTTTATACCGCGCGACTTGTGGAATCCATGCATTGGGGTCGCCATCAACGTTAGATTTCTCCATCATCCCGAGGGCATCGGAAATCAAGTCCAGGTACCGCATCATTCCGTTCTTGTCTAAATAATTAATCAACTCTTCAAGGTAATCCAGATTAACCTTGTATTTCTCCGTCGCCTGTTTTATGGACAACTCTCCAGTTTTGATACTCTGTAATACCTCTTCCATTTGTGTGGAGCTAAGCGTTCCTTCAACCTTTTTACCACGTAGACTGATCGTTTTACCCAGAAATAAATCGGAGAAATTCCTCCAACTCAAGTCATCGACCAACCGTTTCTTTTTATAGTCTGGATTGATCAACTGGCCGTAGTCATCTAGTAAAGTACCACAGAATGAATGGAATGTACTTAGGTGTAATTTATTTACTTTCCCAGGTATTATGCCACTCAATTGGTTCTTCAACGAGAGGACAGCCCGGTTTGTCATGGATAGCACAAGTATTTCCTCTGGCTTCATGCCATCTTCTATCAATTTCCCAATCCTTGTCGCTATAGTTAGCGTTTTACCACTTCCTGGCCCCGCAGTCACCGCTAGCAACTCGTTGAAATTAGCAGGATAATTTATCACTTCTAACTGTGATTCTGTGGGTGTAGCATCACTTTGACTACCTTGTAAATCTGTGGGAGTTGTAGCACTCTGGCTCTCCGGTAATTCTGTAGATGTAGCAGCACTCTGTATCTCCTGTGTATCATCACCTGGTATCTCCAGTAACTCTGTGAGGGTTGTAGCACTGTGACTCTCCTCTAATTCTATGTCTATAACTTCACCCTGTCTCACCTTCATCATCTCCATATCAAGCATCTTATCACCATTCTCAGCTAAATTCATATATAAAAGCAAATAAAAATTGAATATGTAAAAGTAAAAGAATGTATTCTATTGTATTAGATACAAATAGATATATCTTTACTACTTTCCTATCTGTTCTATTGAAAGAATGTTACCTATAACATTTTCTAAAATTGTGGTCAATGAAAAAGCAGCACTTTTTAACACGCGAATTTCACCACCAAGACAAGCTGCACTTTAAGAATGGCTGCTTTGGATAAGTTAAAGAGTATACTACCTTTGAATGGTACAGAAGGTATAGAGTATGATTCAGTTGATCTGTTGGAGAATTTACAGGGAGTTTTTCTGACTAAGAGGAGTGGGAACGATACGCTTGAACTGATAAGAGTGGATGCTTATGACGATGATGAAATGGAATTGGCAGATCTAATAGAGATAAGGAACAAGTTCAAGGATTACGAGTCACATTTGCAAATGTATTCAACAAAACTTGATCCAATTGAAGTTATTTTGAAGAATTTCAATACTGAATTGGCGGGGTTATCCACCAGCTTGATAGAGCTACAACAGAAACTGGCCAATTTATCAAGTGGTAGATCTGAACAATCCAAAACCACGGAATTGTTAAACCCGGTGATTCTCGATCTCATGGTTCCTCCGGAAATAGTCAAATCGGTGATTGATGATGAAATCAATGTTGATTGGTTAGAGAATATAAAGTTTATAAATGAAAAACTCCAGTTGATTCAAAATATCAAATCTGATGAGTCTTCAAAATATCGCGAGTACAAATCATTCAAACAGCTACAGCAGGGTATCACTGACCTTGTGGCCAAGGCATTGGAAAGGATTCGTGATTTCTTAATCGAGCAAATCAAACTACTCAGAAGCTCAATAAAACAGTCGTCACAAAATATCCAGCAATCACTACTTCAAGTACGTGATGTGTTTGTGTTCTTACTGGTCCATCATAAAGAATTGGCCGATCAATTGAAACTAGCATACATTTATACTATGCGATGGTATTATCAATCGAGATTTGCCAAATATCTCTATGCTTTACAGAAATTGCAAATTCGCCACATTGATCTGACTTTGGTGTTGGGGTACACCAATGAAGGAACCGGTATCTTTGGTAAAAGCTGGTTTGCAAGTTCTCCAGTTCAACCTGCTCCAGCAGCGACAAGTTACCAAGTAAATATGCATGATTATCTTCAATCAATAGATAAAAGAATGGAAATTCTCGAAGCCAAAACACCATTGGCAATTCCTTCCCAGATTGCTGAGTCGACACCGTTCGCTTATTGGTTGGAATTCATCTTCAACCAATGGTCGGTAGCCTTGCTCGATAATGTCGTTGTCGAGTATTTGTTTATGGTTGAATTCTTCTATCAAGGTCAAGAAAAGTTTGACAAGCTTGATGACAGTAAGGAATGGTGGCAGTTAATGTTTTCACCAATTTTCAAAATTGGCCAGGAATTTGGCCAATGGTTAATAACACATAATCCTTCGCTTCTTTCAAAGAATAATAATACCACCGCGGCAAGATTGAGTCTGTCCTTTGGGTTGGGAACTTTTGATGCTTTTGCCATGTTGTTGGTTATTAGACTAATTCAGAAATCTCAGTCGACTTTACACAATGAAGTACGAATTCCCATATTAGACGATTATTTAAACACGATGCTTATGATATTCTGGCCCCAGTTTACCAAGATTATCGACGCAAACTGTGAGTCAATGAAGAAAGTGATTATGCAATCAACTTCCAAAGATGGTTTAGCCCCTTTGAATACAACGCAACAATTTGCCCATTTTTTGACCAATCTATTGAAATTGTCGTCCAACGGTCCTGACTACAAAGGGGGGCCATTGTATATCTCGGTTACTAGATTGAGGAATGATTTCGAAAACTCGTTAACCAAATTGGCAAATCATATATTTGGGGCAAAAAAACAAACGGAGAAGGAAATATTCCTTTTCAATAATTACTTTTTGATTGAAAGTATATTGAGAAATGAAACTGATGGAATTAATAGTGACTTGGTAAAGGAACAAGTACAGCATTTTAATGTATTAGCCGAGGCGTTCAAAAAGTGAACCTATCAATACAGTCATGCTGATTATATCTACAAGTATGGAAGTTCAAGCTAATGCAAATGTGATGTATCATTAATATATAGTTTCGAATTAATGGTGAAAGAAAGGAGCTTCTCCATCCATTGAGTTAATCAAATAATAGCATTTAGTAATAAACTACGTTAACACATTTTGTGTTTATGACATTAAAATATTCGTTATCCATTAATTTATTTTACCGGGTTCATGTCGCAGATCTTGGCGAAGAGTCCGCAAATTTGTAAATAACTGCTTACACCTTCTAATACTCTCATATGGACGAATCCGATTTCTTTGATCATTTCCAAACGTTTCTGTTCTCCGATTCCGGGAATAGTCTTTGCAACTTTGAAAGTGGAAGTGACGATATCAATGGCGGAGTATCCTTTATCCCATAAGGTATCCAAAAGATCAATTGAAGAGTCGATATCCGATTTCAAGCAGAATTGTAGTATTCTTTGAATGACTAAAGGATGGGGTTGGTCGACAATCTTGAACACATTGACGTCATTGACAAAGCCAAATCCGGCAACTGTAGATTGCAAGTTATTAATTGCTTGTCTCATATCCCCCTCAGCAGTAAATATCAATGCTTGTAAACCTTCTGAATTATATTTGACATCTTCAAATTTACAAATCTCCAATAATCGAGACAAGACTTGGTCGTCGGCCAATTTGTTGTATCGAAGAATGGCACATCTGGATTGTAAAGGCTCAATGATTTTTGACGACTGGTTACAAGCAAACGCAAATCTAGTGGTATTGGAATAAATTTCCATAGTTCTTCTTAACGCTTGCTGGGCACCAGGCGTCATTGAATCGGCTTCATCCAAGATAATAATTTTGTGTCTACCATATGGCAAACTGATTTTGGTTTGAGCAAACGTCTTGATCTTATTTCTAACCACATCAATACCTCTATCGTCGGAAGCATTCAATTCAAGAGTAGCCGAGTTATAAAATTCATCTCCCAAGAGTTCGTGAGCCAAACAATGAACAGAGGTCGTCTTACCAATACCTGGCAAACCAGATATGATCATATGAGGCATGTTCCCATCCTGAACAATAAGTTTCAATCGTTCTATGGTTTCTTCGTTGCCAACTATATCATCTAATTTATGGGGCCTGTATTTCTCCACCCAAGGCAATTCCAACGTAGTAGCAAAGTTCTTAGTCATTTCTATCAACAGCAGCAGCACTACACTTAAACAAAAGGAAAATGGTTAATTCTCTAGTTAATGCAAAACTCGCCCTATGTTAATTTTCATCTTACGCGTTTACAATTTTTGGTAGCAAATTTTGAAAATTATGAAAATGGTCAAAACTGGAAGAAATGGAGGTTTAAACTATCAATTACGTTAACCTACAGTTTTTAAATATCCTACTGGTTTTTCAATCGAAAATCTGGCGTCTTTATTTGAATTTTAAAAAAATTTAAGAAAAATCAATTGAAGTCGATTGGTGTAATTGAGCTAAAGTAAACTTGGACAATGTTGTATTTGAGAATACATGGGTGTCGTCCTTTGGAGAAACACTATCATCCTTGTGTACACTCGAGAACCAAAATGCATGAGTATTTTGCCTTTATCATAAAATTCAACAAGTTTTCTTTCCTTTTCTTTACTATAAAACTTATCTGTCATTCTGGTCTTTTCTCTACCATACTATTAACTATCAGTTTTCATTTCTGTTCTTTTCTTTTCTTGGTTGCATTCCCATCGTCTTGTCTAGCTCTTTTGTTGTCGTTCTCTTTTGTAATTGGCTCTTCTTTGGCTTGGTCTTTTTTCTTCTTTTGATCATTCTTCTTGGCCATGATTGGTGCCGACGTTTCTATATGTTTTATTGGTGCCTTCATGAACCGGGGAGAAGTTTCATCTAGCAAATCAGCAAGCCACGGCATGTCGACATCCTCAACATTGGTGTCAACAATCGCATATAATGCTGTAGCATCTTTGATATTCCCTGGTAATCCTACTATACCCACATTGTCCTTGTTTAAACACTTCGAGAGTCTGTCCATGGTACCTTTAGGCAATTGAACTAATTTTATCCGTTTTGACGGAGAAGCAGTATATGCCAATGTCGGGAAGAAATTAGTCATAATTGATGGAGTTATATCTCTCTTAGCCACGAAAACGTATCTAATGCTACTATCCTCGTCTATCAGTTTCTTATTAAACCTGGCTTGAGCCTGGGTTTCTAATTTTGAAACTGTAGAATTAAACCCAAGGGTAATTTGATCGTATATCTCTGGTTTATCTGGTAGTTTTGATTTATCTTTCTCCTCCTTGACTAATAGATTGTATTGACCAACACTTGTTAACAACCTTTCAAGTAAATCAACAATGTTATTTCCAACCTCGGGTTCTATATTAGACCATGTATCTGATTGTGTGTATGGATTGTCAAGGATAGGCTTGAACACTTGTCGCCTCTTCTTCTCTATATCCTTTAGTGAGCCTGACAAAGCATTTGGATCAGGTTTGCCATTGTATTTGGGTTGTTTAGCCATATTTATAGTTGTTTACCTTTCGAGATGAGATGAGATTGATAATGCGCTTAGTTGAAATTTACAAAAGGTATAAACTACAAATTGAAATTTATAGATCACAAGTTTATTTAAAGTGTTCTTAGTAAAGTACAGGTAGTTAAGTTATATAACAAATACATTGGCGTGAAAAGAAGCAAATTCAATAATAATATTGTTGACTCACTATTTCTTCTCGTCTTCCTTCTTGGTTGAGTCAGGAGAATATTCAGGAGAACCAGGCGAATACGAAGGCGAGGTTGGCGAATATTGAGGTGACGTTGGTGAGTATTGTGGGGAAGTAGGTGAATACTGGGGCGATGTTGGCGAGTATTGTGGGGACGTAGGCGAGTAGGATGGCGATGTTGGGGAGTATGATGGTGAAGTTGGGGAATAACTTGGCGAAGTTGGTGAGTATGATGGCGAAGTAGGTGAATAACTTGGCGAAGTTGGTGAATAACTTGGTGAGGTTGGGGAATAACTTGGCGAAGTTGGTGAGTATGATGGGGATGTTGGCGAGTAACTTGGTGAAGTTGGTGAATAACTTGGCGAAGTTGGGGAATAAGATGGAGATGTTGGTGAGTAACTTGGTGATGTAGGTGAATAACTTGGTGAAGTTGGCGAGTAACTTGGGGATGTTGGTGAATATGATGGTGAAGTACCACCATAACCAGGAGATGTAGAACCACCGAAAGTTGGCGAAGTTGCACCATAGTTGAACGGAGATGTAGCAGATGGAGAAGTTGGTTGGCCACCATAAGATGTAAGACCACCAGCTCCTTCAGAAGCTGTAGCAGTATGAATTGGAGAGAAACCAGCTCCTTCTTCAAACTGAATTTTGTCATCTTCCATGTCATAGTCTCTGTATGGTGTAGCACCACCGTCATCAGCATAATCTTCTCCAACTGGAGCAGCAATGTTTGATGGAGCGTTTTGCAACATTTTATCATCGACCATTACATCGAAAGCACCAGTACCTAATGGAGCCATTTGACCCAACATGACATTTTCTGAAATACCACGACAATCATCTAACTCGGCAGCTGCTGCTGCATCTAAAAGAATTTCAACAGTTTCTTCGAAAGAACATCTCATCAATGCACCAGTATCGGCTCTGTTAATACCATGACGAGTAATAGCCATCAAATGACCACGAGAAGTCATAACATCGACTAATAAAGCCATATGACGATAATTGACATAAGAACCATCAAACGCAATAACGTTAAGAATTTCTTTGAATAAAGCAGTTCTGGTAGCTTCAATACCTAATACCGAAAGGATTTCAATGAAATTATTCGAGTAAGTACGACTAGCATCAACACCGTCGACAGCCATAACGTCAGATAAATTAACACCATCAGTTTCCAAGACCCACTCTTGTGATTGCTTGAATTCACCAGTTTCATCTGGTTTGTTGACTTTATGTTGCATCATGAAAACCTTGGTAATACCAGGAATACCACGCAATGAGATAGATTCTAGCATATGGGCTTCAATTCTCTTCAAAATTTGATCCTCTTCGGCATCGGCATCTTCATCCATTGATTTTGGATCACGGAGCACTCTACAACGGATAATCAATTTATCAGCAGTATCATCTGACCAAATAACGAAAAGATCTTCACCAAAGTTTTGCGAGATTTTTTCTGCAACTTGTGCCATTGACAATTGTTTATCCAACATCTTGGCACGATCTAATTCTAAACGAAGTAACCAAGGCGATTGTTTTTCAATGGATTCTTCGACTTTTTCGTCGGGAATAGCAAAGTAAGCTTCAACAGTATCATAATCTTCATCAATAACAGTTGTTCTTGGATCAGGATCATAGAAAATTTCAGTTGAAGATGTAACATTCTTTAAGGAAGTATGTTCAATAGCAGATTGCACAACTTTAGCCAATTCTATATTTGCAGCAATTTCGGGTTCCAAGTACACTGTAAGAGCTGGAGTTTTGATGTTTTTGGCAACATTAAGAATTTCCTTAAGACGAGGAACCCCTAAAGTGACATTCTTGGAAGAAACACCCGCATAATGGAAAGTGTTCAACGTCATTTGAGTTGCTGGTTCCCCGATAGATTGAGCTGCAATAACACCCACCATTTCACCTGGATGGACAACGGATTTTTGGAATTGAGTTTCAATTTCACCAACAACCCATTCAAATGACAATCTATTCAATTTGAATTCTTCAATCACTCGACGAGCTGCCAATCTAGAACGAGTTAAACATTGGAAAAGTAAAGTAGCATTTTCTTGGGCCTCCATAGCTAATTCAGTTTTACCACGAACAATCAACAACTTCTTACAAAGCTCTTGAACCCCATGAACAATTTCATCTAAACGTAAATCGGAGGCCTTGTTTCTACCACTATGGAATTTTTGTTGGGCATTTTGAATGATACGACGTAAATTAACAGGTAATGGCCAATTGAAATCACCATTAGGGAAACAAACTTCTCTCAAATATTTACGATCGGATAATAATTGGGCGTATTCTTCATCTAAAGTCTTTTGTAATTGAACATCACCCTTAATATATTTACCAGATTCGATTAATGAGTCTGAAATAGATTTTTCGTGATCTAACAAGTCAATACGGTAACGTTTTTCAAATACAGCATCAGAACCTGGGATTGTGTCAACCGATTGCTTCTCAACTTGAGTTCCGTCAATACCATCTTCACCGTAGACGAATTGAATAATGTCACCCAAAGAGTTTCTGGTTGTACCATCATAGTGCACCATGATATCTTCCAAAGCTTTGACCAAACGACGTTGAATATAACCAGTTTCGGCGGTTTTAACAGCTGTATCAATAAGACCTTCTCTACCTGCCATAGCATGGAAGAAGAATTCTTGGGGAGTCAATCCCCTCAAATAAGAGTTTTCAACAAAACCCTTAGATTCAGGTGAATAATCATCTTTAGTAAAATGAGGAAGAGTACGATCACCAAATCCAAAAGGAATTCTCTTACCTTCCACAATTTGTTGACCTACACACGCAGACATTTGAGAAATATTAATAAATGAACCCTTTGAACCTGAAACCACCATTTGTTTGACATTATTCAAATCTTTCAAATTCATTTCTGCTGAACGACCAGCAGTATCTCTAGCTTGATTCAACACTCTGGAAACGTTGTGTTCAAAAGATTCTCTTAAAGTCATACCTGGCTCTGGTTCTAAAGTATTATTTTGAGCTTCCATGATGATTTCTTGCACTTTGTCTTTGGCTTCTTGAATAGTATTGGTAACAGTTCTCATAGTACTTGAATCGGCAATAGTATCACCAATACCAATAGAAAACCCATAGTGCAACAACCAAAAGTTCACAACTTTTTGAATATTACCAAAAAGTTGGGCACAAATGGTCGAACCCTTTTCTCTCATGACAGTATGAATCAAACCACCACCAGTAGCACCGACGGTTTTCTTGTCAACGACCCCAAACATAATTTCACCATCAACAATTAACATACCGCTATCTGTTGGACTCAAAAGATTTTTACCGTCATCAAAACGTTGTAAATGGATACCTTTTGGAATGGCCATTGATAAAATTTGTTTACCGGACCATAAAGGTTTTGGTTTGACAATAGCTGGGGGTGGAATAACACCATCCCAGCTAGGAATCCAGAAAAGCATATTCATTACTTGGTCATATTCGATAAAACTATCTCTCAAAGTCATTTTACGAACCCCACATAAAGTATCTTGCACAATACCCATAACAGGTTTATTAGATTGTGGCGATACAATTTGTAATGGAACTGCACAGATTTGCGATAACTCGGCTCTAGTTTCTTGTGATTGTGGAACATGTAAATTCATTTCATCACCATCGAAATCGGCATTATATGGTGAAGTAACAGACAAGTTCAATCTAAAAGTAGAATAAGGCATCACTTTTACTCTATGTGCCATCATGGACATTTTATGCAAGGAAGGTTGACGATTGAACAAAACTGGATCGTCGTCCATTAAATGTCGTTCAACTTTCCAACCATATTGTAATGCAATATCCCCTGCCCTCTTGTTATATCTTAAATCTATACGATCACCAGTATCTCTAATAACATACTTTGCACCAGGATGTTCGTTTGGTCCGTTACGAACGTATTCGGTTAATTTATTTATATTATATAAGAGTC
>JANIVU010000291.1:0-21176 GCA_030557765.1 Suzukiozyma candida
AAGATAGATTTATCTATACAATAGCATGAGTTAATCATTGGCTAAACATTGCTATCATTTCTAGTATACGGATATGTATGGATCTTGAACATTGGTGAAAGTCTGGAGTACATACATAACGCACCACCGGATTTCGGTGTTAAGGCGCACTTTAGCACGTTAAAATGCAATTTGGTGCTTTTTGCACCCAACACGTAGTCAGAGCCATTAACATGCCGTTTACCCCAAAATCAAAGGCATGAGTGGTATAAGTAACATCAATTTAGTCATATAGATAGAATTAGAAATAAATCACTATGGAAGGCACTTCGATTAATTCGTTTGAAAAGGCTAATGCATCTCATGAGTCTTTCCCCGTAAGTAAGGTTGAAGTATGTGGGGCTGATGACGAGTACATGGTTATCGGGGGAAAGAAATACCATAGACAGGAATTGTACACTGCATTCGCCGGGACGTTGCAATCTGAAAGATATGCTCCTCGTCCAAAGCATGAATTTGGTAATGCTTCCGCTTATGCATTAGCAGGGTTCGCTATTACTACATTGATCTTGGGTATGATGTTGACCGGTGGTGGTGGGTTGAAGGTCACCAATGTTGTGATCGGTTGTACCATGTTTGTCAGTGGATTGTCGCTTTTCTTGGGCGGTATGTGGGAATTTTTCATTGGAAATACCTTTGCCTATACTACTTTTACATCATTTGGTGCGTTCTGGATGGCTTTTGGGGCCATTAGTATCCCCAGTTTTGGTATTGCTGCTGCCTATGGGGATGACGCAGTTCAGTTGAATAATGCCATTGGATTATGGTTATTGGGCTGGGTTGTCTTTACCACAATGTTATTTACTTTCACTTTGAAAGCTACGCTAGCATTTATTCTCACTTTCTTAGGGTTGGATACCACATTTATCTTATTGGTAGCTTTCTACATGACGGGAAAACCCATTCTTCAATATGTTAGTTCTGGTTTTGCCATCTTCACAGCATTAATGGCATTCTACAACATGTATGCCGGTATTGCAACTCCTACAAACAGTTACATCATGGTTCCGGTGGTACCAATGCCGGATCTTTCTAGAAGAAAATGAAAGATACGGGGTATCCGGAAAGAAAAAGTTGAAGATTAGGTTTTTAACCGTAACTCTTTCTACGAAAATACAAATCTACATAAACTATTGATTCTTGTGGGGGCAAGATCTAGTTTTTTAATCCGCAGGCCGAGATTAATGATTTTATTATGTTAATGGCAGACTAATTACTTTTTTATTTATTTGTTAAATCCTTTTAATATAACACGGGCATTAAAATATCAATTAAATAAAGTATTGTTTCTGTAGGCACTTTCTTGAACTGGGCTTTTCAATTTTTAGTCTACTTTGGTTAATCTTGAAGGGGCTAGTTCAATATAATCCTTCCTGTTATAGATCCTCTCCGTCGCGATAACTCACTGAAACTTCATCCGAATGCCAAGTATGAGATTTAAAGTTTCATTGAGAGGTGTTGAACTAAGAACCTTATTTTCGGATTATGGAGTTTTATCGGACTAGCAAGTTTGCTTTAGCCAGGAGAGTTTTGGTTAATATCTGTTGATGTATAAGATTCTTAGGAATTTTCAGATTTCAAAGGGTGATAACATACAATGAGGATTTTCGGAGTAAAGGTCTAGTATTTTGCGAACCCCGGGTAATCGGTGTTTATGAAGGTTACACCTGAGATTCCTTCCCATGGGACTTGTGATTGGGGTACATGAAATATTTTTTCTCCAGTATTTTTTAGCACTTTTTGCAGCCATAGCATTGGCTTAACTAAAGCTTGAGGTTACCCCAACTTTGGTTGGTATAAATACTGGTTCTTGTCCGTCATTTCCATTCAATTTTAACAAATCATGGAGGCTTCATCCATTACTTCATACGAAAAACCTGCGGAGTCTTTTGATTCTTCTCCGGTTAGTAAAATTCAAACATGTGGGGATAATGACGAGTATATGATTATTGGGGGAAAGAAATACCATAGACATGAATTATATAGTGCTTTTGGTGGTACTTTCCAATCAGAAAGATATGCTCCTGCTCCAAAACATGAATTTGGTAATGCATCCTCATATGCGTTAGCTGGGTTTGGTATTACCACATTGATTTTGGCCATGATGTTGACTGGTGGTGGTGGATTGAAGACAACCAATGTTGTTATGGGTTGTACCATGTTCGTGGGAGGTGTAGGATTATTCTTCGGTGGAATGTGGGAATTTTTTATTGGTAATACCTTTGCCTATACTACTTTCACATCCTTCGGTGCGTTTTGGATGGCTTTTGGAGCCATTAACATTCCTGCTTTTGGTATTGCTGCTGCCTATGGTGAAGACACAGTTCAATTACATAATGCCATTGGATTTTGGTTATTGGGCTGGGTTATCTTTACCACAATGTTATTTACGTTCACTTGGAAAGCTACAGTAGCATTTATTGTTACATTCTTTGTGTTGGATGTTACTTTTATCTTATTGGCTGCATTCTATATGACTGGTATTCAGTTGATTGAACGAATTGCTTCAGGATTTGGGATTGTTACCGCGCTTATGGGATTCTATAATATGTACGCCGGTATCGCTACTCCACAAAATACCTACATTATTTTACCAGTAGTACCAATGCCAGATTACTCAAACAGAAAGTAATTCTTTGAAGATTACTGTTTATTAAAATTACGTGTATACTCTTTATTATTTCTTGTGGGGGCAAGATCTAATAGTTGGCAGGACCAATATGGGTATTACAAATGTTTCACGACTAGACTTATTTATTTTGTTTATTTATCTTCCTTTTTATATTTTTATATAACACGGGCATTAAAATATTTATTCATAATTTGATTGTACCTTTTAGTAACCTTTCTAGTTTAGTTTATTTTCAATAATTTAGATATCTTCCATGGGTATTGAACGATCAATCGGTTAGAATTGGGTTCTTCTACTTGGCAGTTCTTATTATTTGCTAACCTGCACCAAATAACCGCTTTTAATGCAAGGCACCTAAAACCTCAGCAGAGAAGAAATTACCCATGGGTTCGCAGTGGGGCTGGAGACTGAATCTGGCCAGCACCACAAAACTTATTATTATGATTATTATTATTATTATATTATATCCCCGGACAGTCCACATCACGTCGTAAATACACCGGCGACATCTTTTGATTGTAAATCAGGACGTAGATTTTGATATATTATTAGAGCACACTGTAACATTAAACGTGGTATAGTTTACACAATCACCCATTATGCTTGGATCTGATTCTATCAGTTCTTCAATTACCCCTTTTTTGTGGTGGATGATTTACTTAGAAACTATATTCTATTTTTTAAATTAGACGCCAGATGCAATCAAGAATGGGCAAACAATTTTGCAAAATATGTACGTATATTCCCGTGAAAGATTAAATAAAATGTTCCTCTAGTCTATATAATACCAAATATCCACAATGGACCATGGCCATTTATTGAAAGTTGTAGTAGATTGCTCACAAGTAATGCTTGACAAAAAGAAATTTTGAAGTGAAGGGTAGTTGGAAAATATTGCACCTCTTCCTGTTGATGAAATCTCTCCATCAAAGTCCCAGTTGATGGGTCAACCTCTGAATTGGTGATTTCCCTGTTAGTAGCAACCATATGATGTTTTGCTGAAGCTTGGCAAAGTTACATGTTTCTATAAATTTCCGGTACCCCACAATGGATTATAGTTGTAGCCGTCAAATCATGGCGGAGTGATGATTTTGATTCTAGACATTATTCATGTCTGTCATATCAACTTTGCTATTCTTGTTCAAGCTGTCCACTTTCTTCTTTTTTATTTCCCCATTGAATTCAAAACTTGATTTTGTTCGAATGACAAGACTCGATTGTGCAGTTTAAACAGACCATACTCAATCACCTCAACTTCTTCGGTTAAAGATTGTGGCTCGCCCTCACAGCAAGCGCCATCCCAACTAATTAGTATCACCCCAATCAAAACTCCAGTTAAACCAAATATAATCCAATTCAATTGCCAATATGACATTTTTGTGGGTAACAATTCATTGAAGATCAAATCGTTAATCAAATTGAATAGATTGTACACCAAAAAACATAATGGATACAAGACACTGGTAGAAATTTTCGATAACGCCAAATTGAATGCAGTTAATTGTAATCCAATAATTACAAGCATGATAATTAATAATAAGTACGGGGTGAAATTCGTGAAAATATTCGACTTGTTCAATATTGATTGCAAGATTACATCAATGATTGATTTTGCAAATAAGAACGTATGAGCAGTTAAGGTTCCTGAAATTATTCCGTAATTGATCCCTTGGACAAACTTGTAGTTGGAAACATATTTCTTAACCACAAATTTATTTGCTAACAATAATATCACACACAATATTAATGTAGAGATAAACCAAAATTTGAAACTTGGATTTAATAATTTTTCAATAATTATGTGTAACGATGTTGTGGGGATATCGATACTTCCATTATATGCTATTATAAAGGCACATACCGAGATTATAGCAGTCCCTAGTCCCAATTTCCTAGTAAAAACTTCATCCAAGATAACACAACTTAGTATACTATTGAAAATCAAACCTATAGATTGCAACGGACTAAGTATGATCAACGGCAACGTAGTGATCTGTATTAGACTCCCCAAGACATTAGCAACTATGAATAGCAAAAACCCAGTCAACCATAATCGCTGACGTGTGTGATGTAAATGTATTTGGTTTGATATTAAATGTGACTTTCTTTGTAATGTAATACCTAAAGATTGAATAGCAGATGATAGCACAGCAACGCTACACCCAAATACAATCGTAGAAGTTGCCATATTATCCTATCTTCATGGATTATTGAACAAGTTTTGATTAAGTAACAATAGCGAGAGTGTATAGAGCGCGTACAGAAAACGAGGCTTGTAAATTTAGCACCAGCCGTAGAAAAATTCCCCTAATTTTACTGAGATAATAGAGCGACAGTGAGACATTTCTACAGCCAGCCTCGCCAGTTCCAGTACCAATATTATTTTGCTGTGGAGGTGAATAGTTCGTTCAAACTACAACATATGGAACAACAGATCCTTGATATCATAGATCTTCTAGACTCTAGTGAACTAGATACAGTTTCAAGAGGAGTAGACCAACTAGATGAATTGTTATACCAACTTTTGCCAGCAATCAAGCAATATCATCAACAACATCAAAACGAAACGGCTGATGCTTTCATAAAATTACAGGACAATTTCCAATATAACTTGGTAGGGCACCTACTAAACTACTATCGATTGCAAGACGATGCTAGAATTATCAAATGTAACCAATGTTTACAAGGATTGCTATTACTTCACAAACCGTCTAAGAAACTATTTCATCGAAAATCCAACTTACAGTTGATAATACAAACGCTACAAAATGGAAGTAGTATAGATACGATAATCTCCACAATCACGACCATAATACATATCTTACTAAAAGATTTAACTAATTTTCGAAATTTTGAAGATTTAAATGGGTGCTCGATCATAATCAAGTATTTGAATTTCGATAAAATGATAGAGCCCAGGCAAGACTTGCAGGAACAGAAATTGAACTTTAAAATCATTGAGTTTCTCATATTTTATCTCATCGATGAAACAAAAATGGTAGACTTGGGTCCTACCAAATCGATTGAAGACAAATCTAATTTATTCAAACATGAATTCCCTGAAATCGACCAGTTGATTAAAAGCTTACGTGAACTAAACCACGAAGTGAAATTTAATCTGATCAAGTAAGCTAAAGGAATTTATTACGAAGTGAAGTTAATCTGATCAAATAACTTAAACGAATTTATTCATGAAGTGAAGTTAATCTAATCAAATCGTCAAATTAAACGAATTAAATCATGAAGTCAAGTTCAATCCGATCAAATCTAAATAGACTTCAAGATCGGGCAAGCCCAGCTTTGGATCTGGATCAATTTCATCTTGGCCTAATTTGTAGTATAAATACGCGAGAGTGGTAGTAAATTGCACTAAATTTTAGACACTGTACCAGATTCACTTAACAATGGGTTTCCTGTAACTTTGAATCGTAATTATCCAAATCTCTACCGTTTCCTTTGTATTTGGTATCTTTCATAAGATAATCTAGTCTTTGTCGTGTATACAGTACATTTCCGTTTAAGAATTTTTACAACAGCAGTGAAACTTTATTGTAACAGGGTAGTCTGATTACTAGGGGAGAGTTTGTAGTCCTAAGACTTGAGAAGCAGTTAGAACAGTCTAGTTGATCTTAGCATAGCCAGAAAAATTGGGGCAATTTGGCGTAAAAATCGGGTAGAATTGAAGATTAGATCATGTCTTCGCTATACAAACGTACAGAAATCGTTGGACGAGGGAAGTTTGGTGTTGTTTATAAAGGATACAATAAACAAACGAAACAGGTTGTTGCTATCAAAGTATTGAACCTAGATACCCAGGAAGATGAAGTTACAGAAGTGCAACAGGAAATTGCCTTTTTGACTGATTTGAAGAACGTGCCTAATGTGACCCATTACTATGGTTGTTTCTTGAATGATACCAAAATATGGATAATTATGGACTATTGTGCCGGTGGATCTGTTCGTACATTATTGAAGCCAGGTCCTTTTGAAGAAAAATATATAGGGGTGATCTTGAGAGAACTATTGATTGCATTATCAGCAGTGCATAAACTCGGGGTGATACATCGTGATATAAAGTCAGCCAATGTATTAATTACGAAAGAAGGTAATGTCCAGTTGTGTGATTTTGGTGTAGCTGCAAAAATCACCACTAATGCAATCAAGAGAACTACAATGGCAGGTACACCGTATTGGATGGCACCAGAAGTTATACGTGAAGGTGATACATACAATTCCAAAGCCGACATTTGGTCTTTAGGGATCACGATCTATGAAATCGCCACGGGTAATCCCCCATATTGTGATAAAGACGCAATGTGGGCGATGCAAATGATTTCCAAATCACAACCGCCAAGACTAGAAGGGAGAGAGTACTCTCCGGTTCTAAAAGAATGTATTGCGCTTTGTTTGGATGAAAATACCGAAGAGCGACCTTCGGCTGATGATTTAATGAAATGTAAATTAGTGAAACTATATAAAAGTCATCCCAAATCAATATTGAAGGAAGTGATTACCAGGTACTTGTTATGGCGAGATCGAAGCTCGAATCGAGATTCGGTGTTTGTGAAGTTGGATGAAAAAGAGGAAAAACATGAAGAAACTGATGTAGAAAATTCTAAAGTGCAAGTGAAATGGGATTTTGATTCTTTGAGCTCTCGTGAATATATCATTGAAAATGATATAGATATGGATAAGGTGGAAGAATTGCCATACAATGAAGAAACGTCCGATTTCCACACGTTAACATTTGGTGGGTCTAAGAATAATACCTTTAAATCTAATAACTTTTCCAAAACGTCGACAATGTCCAACACGTTAAAACAATCGACTACGGAAATTCCCAAATCGTTACAGCTGTTGTTTGAAGATAATGATGAGCAAGAAGGTGCGGCCACCTTTGAGCCCCCGCAAATGAATCAAATGCCCAACACTTTTGAAAAGATTGAATCACCAACTATTGAGATTCCTGATATGGATAATTTAGCAACGTACCAACCTACAACGTCTCATCCACCTTTGAATAAACCACCAGCATTGTACCACTCCCAATCGGCGTCTGGAAGCTTAGAATCAAGATTTAATAATACGACCAGTCGAAAAAAGACAATAAATGCACAAGATGCACCACATACGCCACCGTATGTGAATACTGGGGGTTTAAAAACCCCGTCGCCTAAACCACCATCGACGGTGGTAAATTCAGGAATAAATTCCATCTCCCCATCTAAGTCTATGAAGGCATTGACATCTAATAGTAATCCATTGTTACAACCTATTAATTTCAAGTCAGATAATACTATCCTGCCACAGGCAGGATTGTCTAATGCAAACCCACCAAAGTCTAGCCGCAAACCCGGCTTCCATATCCAAATGCCGACACCAAACACCACCTTCAACGCATTATCAGCGTTAACCAACGAAGGATTTGATGAGGATGTCAACCAGTTTGGAATTAATGCCGCGCAAGCGGCAAACTTACCAGTTAGTATGACACCAGTGTCTGAAGGCAATCCTATTGCCAAAGACATGGAATCATATACAAGAGAACGAACCGATTCTATACAAAGCAGAACCGATTCTATACAAAACAGAACCGATTCTATACAAAACAGAACCGATTCTATACCAAATCGAGAGAGAACCGACTCCATGTCACAACATAGAACACTAAGAAAACCAACCTCAAGTATGTCACAATCAAGTACAGAAATTCACACAGCACCACCTAATAGTCTACCAATTCCCAGAGCCACTTCCGTAGGAGGGTACTCACCTAATAATGGAAGTACAATAACTCATCCTATAAAGTTTCCAACCATTCCTCAAATCAATGGAGATTTTTTCATTGACTCTACACCAAAGGCAAAATTAATAAATGAACTAGATAATATAATAAAATTGTTTAATCAAGGGTTAGAGGCGTTGGAAGATAAATTATGATGGATTGTATGGGTATGGTATATTCTTAGATATATATATATATATATATATATATATTATACTTAGAGATGTATAGGGTAATATAGTATAGAAACATTTTTTCTTTTGAGAAGTAAACAAAATTTATATTTTCCATTTGCAAACACCACGCATAAGAAATCATATTCATTCTGATTATATAACCCATGTCTTATTAGCTTTTCAACTATGCCTCCTCGTATCAGAAGACGTATCACCTCTGCTAGGAGAGAACAAATTGAAGAGGAACAAAAGAGACTAGAAAAGAGTATTGTTAGACCTTTTGATATATTAAATGGTCTTCCTGTTTCTTATGGTCCTCCTCCTCAGAAATATGAAGATGTATTAAAGAATCCACTAACTATGAAAGATTCTGGTGTTTTCTATAGATCTCTTCTCAAATCTAGATCTAATTATATCCATATATGTCCCATGTTTCGACTATACTGGGTCAAACAGTCTTCCTATGCTAAAAAACTTGCCGCTATAGATAATAAAAAAGTTGATAAATCTCCTTCTAATGTTGATAGACTCCCTGTTCTAGGTTTAGATGTTTCTGCAAGAGATGTTATGGTGAAATTATGTGATGCTGCTTTAACTCTAGGTCCTCATAACTTTGATATAAGATTATTTATTGTTAAAGATGAGAGGTCCGAAAAAGCTAGAAAGGATATAAAGATTCCTACTAATAATAATTTTAGTGAAATTAATCAGACTGGTGCTAATGGTGTTGGTAATGGTGCTAATGTTAATGTTTCAAATCCAACTCCACTTAATACAAAGCCTGTGGAGTCGAGTTTAGTGAAAGAAAATGAAGTTTTGGGTGAGCCTAAAAAGGATGGGGATGTTGTGGAAAAATCTGCTAAAAAGGAGAAAGTGGTGGAAGAATCTAGTAAAAAGTCGGAGAAGGCTAAGGCAAAAGCTGATGATAAATCAAAGACAAAATCTGATGTGCAAGAGTCCACTAAAAAGGAGGAGAAGGCTAAAAAAGTGGATGAGAAAGCAGATACAAAAGCTAAATCAAAGAAATCAGCTAGAGGTAAGGAGAAAGAACCAGTATCGAAAGCTAAGGAGAAGGAACTTCCCAAGAAAGATAAAGCCGATGCTAAGTCAGATAAACTGGATGCTAAGTCAGACAAATCAAGTCAACCATCTACTGCAGCACCAACTTCTCCTCCCCCTCCCCCAACAGTCTCATCGTCTGCTCCTCCCCCACCTCCACATCATGATCCCCATAATATGCAATCGATCGAGAATACAATTATGATTTCTAACTTAAACACCATCGCCAGAACAGACGCGTCACTCAACCAATTGATGAATGAAGTCGCCCTGGGTAAAGCCGAACAAAAACAAATATTGATCTTTCAAGGGTATATCAAACGGGCCCGTGAAATGGGTCCACAACCCCACCACGCATACTTGTTTGCAAATCAACCGGCTCCTAAAATTGCAAAGGTAAAACCATTAAAAGAGAAAAAACCAAAGGAAATTCTCCCACGAAACCTTAAATTGACAGCATTTCAAGAACGATACTCCCAAGATGCTACCTTACTATTTGAATTTGTTGAAAATCCTAATGTTCGATTCATGTTACCAAAGACGGCAATTTGTGAAGTCCTCCCACCAAGTACAATGATGAATGCCGAGGATGGCGATAACTCCGATAACAGTGACGTCCTCGTAAGTTTCATCTGGGTACACAACCAAAAAGAAATTGATATCTACCAGGAGAAACTTGCCAAGTATGAGAATGCTGTAAAGGAACGTGAAGAGGAGGCCAAGAAATTGGAAGAAGAAGCAAAGAAACCAGAAGATGGTAAGGTAGATGGTGTCGCTGCAACCGACGAAGACGATGCTAAGAATCAAGAAGATACTAAAGTAGATGGTACTGATGCAACCGGCGAAGAACCTATGGATACAGAGCAAGCAAATGACGTGGAAGGAAAAGAATCGGTCGAACCCGAAGCTGAGACCAAAGATTCTGCAGAAGTGGGGGAAGAACCTGCTGAAGAGCAAGAGCAAACAATTCTGGAAGAAGTTACTGCAACTTCTGAGGTTGATGCAAATGCTGATGCAAATGCGGATGTTGCCGAGGATGATTCTGTTCCTCCTACATCTGATGCGAACCCTGATGGGAAGGAGGAAGGGACTGAAGTGAAATTAGAAGATCAAGCTGAGGCTACACCTGTTCAAAGACGTATACCATCAAGAAAAAGTAAAAAGAAGGGAAATCCAAAACGAGCAGCCAAAAAGCTTGTACCTCCAATCCAACCAGAGACCAGATTCACGACATTATCGTTTACAATTCACGGGGTACCAGCCAGGTTTGTTCCGATTGTGGTTAACAGTTTTGAACCATTTGAGCAGGCACAATCGAAAATGAAAAATATTCTCGACACTGGATTCAGAACCACTAGTTTTTACTTATGGTATCAAGTCGATGGTAAACTGGATGAAAAATTAGCCGAAGAAATCAGGACCCAATTGGTTCAAGAAGAAAAGAAGTTGACTGGTGTTGTAACTTCTACGAAAGAAAGCAAGAAACGGCCAAAGAAGCCAAAACCGGAAGTTCCAGTCAAAAAAATCAAAGTTGAAGAAGCACCTGGAGTTAGTGACTCAATTGATCCGAGTCTAGCCATGAACAACCCATCGACACAACCACCTGGAGATGGATCAGGGTCCCCAAGTACTGGTCCGGCAATAGTTGGAACTGGGTAATAGGTTTGGCTACAATTATCGATATGTAGTGTTTAGATTTAAATATATACATGGATTACTTATCTATTGAATAATTAAGTTCAAAAGTCTTTGAAGATTTTCATTTTCGGCTTTATTTCTTTCTGAGGCGGCACCAAAGTTTGGATTAGAAGCTTGATAGTTTGATCTATCATTATTGCTTTGGGCACTTCTTTGCATCCAAGTACCTGCTCTGACACCATCAACGAAAAGTCTGACTGAACCAAATTCAGTAAGTTCAGCTTCGTTGACTTTGAAAGGCATGACAAATTGTCTGGGGTGTTTTCCTCCAGCATTCTTGGAGTAATTCTGTTGTAAAATGGTTGTTTTGTCGTTCAAGTTGGCGACAAACCCACCAATGGCAGCTTCTTTGTTTCCTACGATTCTACCTGGTGCAACAACTCCATATTTCACACCATTTGGTGTGTTGCTTAATCTCCCTTTTTGATTATATGATAAACCACCAGTACCTTGAATGTGGGAGGCAATACTGCTGGTTCTTGAGGCTGATCCATTCTTGGATAAATCTTTCAAGGCGAAACTTTTCTTAGTAACTTGAGATGATTCGTTCAAGAATTGTTTAATGTATGAATTCATTGTGCTTTGGGTGACACTTTCAATAATAGCATTAGGATGTGTTTCAACTAACCACTGTTGGAATTGTTTATATAATTTTGGGTTCTGTTTCAAAATCAATTTAATGTTATCGGATGACGATTTGCAATGCAAATTAAGACAATTGGTGATAGTGTCGTCTTCATTTTTCATGGTAGACTTATTACTTTTAGCTGGGAACAATGGATTTGAATCTGTGAAGTGATTAGTTAAAGCCAAACCAGTTTCTTGAAACTTCAATCTGGTGTATAATTTACCGGAATACTTTTCAACATCGGGCATGTTTTTGTAATTATCTATATCATTGAATATTATATGTGAGTTTCCAATTTGTTTTGGTAATGGTGTTTTAATACCGAAATTAGATCTAACTGCACTGGATTTTGGTGTATAGATAAGTTGATGAGTGGGTACTGCACTCTTGTTTCTCATATTCTTCAGAAGTGGAGTTGCCACTTGTGACAACTTGGAGTTCTTTACCAAGTTGAATAACTCCTGGCTTTGAAGTGACATGGTCCTACTGTTTCTATATAACAACTCCAATGAAGAACTGAAAAATTTACCAGTGAAAAATTCACTATGTGCAGGAATTTATATAAATTTATTAAATATACAAAGGAATGTAATAATACAATATGCTAATGAATTAAAGGGGTCAGTTGATGCAATGGAGAAGAGGGTATCATTCCTAGGAAAAAAGTATTATTTTTTCCTTAGTAACTCTTATGCTGCGTAGGAACAGGAAATACCAAATCGATTGAATTCGGGAACACTTGTAGTAGGGTTTAAACCTACTTTAACCCCTGAACTCACTAGGAAATCTTGTAGTCGCCCTTCCCAGAGTAATTTGAATACTCTATCTTGTAAACTGACTGAACTTTTAATCACGCTCGAGAAATTCGATTCATTCACCAAATTTTGAAATGCAATGGTTGCATTGGGGTTGGAATTGGGTAATAAGTTGGGGTTTATCCGGTAGTAATTGTCGCTGTCCTGGATCGGATTTATGACTTTATTGTCAGGCGATGTTGGGGGAAGTATGATTTTTGGAACTTGTTCTGATGGTGTAGTTGGTTTTTCTTTTTTCGAATCAAAATTGAATAGTTCAAACCCTAGGGATAAATTAGACGCGTAGGAGTAAACATTAAAATCATATTTCGAACAGAAACTGGACGCAACTGACGTTTTCACTGTATAAGTCGAGGAAATATGTCCCAATATCGGGTTACACGCCAACGTCATGGTCAACGGTTTCCCCGTAGAAGTCGATCTGGTTGAGTATCGGAACGTGGTTGATAATCCGGGTGATAAAGTCCTTGCCGCGTACCATATTTCTGTTCCCAAAGACATGACTGAATTATCGAATTTGGGCAACTCTGGAGTGTGTTTGGTATTATTGTCAACATGAAAGTTGTAAAGACATCTAAATCCAAATAACGATTCATTGGTGGAATAGATGAATTCACGCAGGAATTTGGGGGAGTTTTTCTGCAAGTAAAAAATCATGGTCCCATTTTTTTCAAGGTTTGGATTATTAATACATTTAATTAACAATTGGGTAGATTGGTTGATTCTTTTGATAACCATTGCTTCCAAGGCGGAGCCTGGGAAGTACATTCTGCCGTAAACCAACAAGGGTTTATAATTATTATTAAAAACCTTCAATTTGCCGCTCGGCTCAATAATCTTGAATCCAGCAATAGCATCTTGCAACAAGATATCTTTAGTACCTGCAGTATTTAACAACGGATTTGACGAGTATAAATAAGCAATTGAACCATTGATCGAATGGTAATTCGATAAAGTGAAACTAGAAGCCAGATAATCCGAACTCTTCGAAGAAACATTGACTTTCAATCCATTAGGAATGGAGAAATCCAATATTGCCTGTGAAGTCGCCGTTAAATGGCTGAAAATGTTATCCTCATTCCAACCTGTGGTTCTGTAGAAACACTTCTGTAGATATTCCATGTATGTATACATGTCATGGGAACTCTTCCTATAATGTCTACTACTAAAAGGTTTGTTTTCATTTAGGTATTAAACAATTTGGTATATATGCAGGAAATTTACAATAAAACTGGTTTTATTGAAGAATAACAATCAATTGGTTGTAATAATGATGAATATAGGTCTCCTTGTTCACTTCCATTCACCTTGTCTTCTTTTTTGGGTTTTATTTGAAGTTATTTGATTAATAGTTTATTTGACACGTGTTTTACTACCTCGGAATAGTCGGTTTTGATGGTCGGTTTGTCGACCTGACTCATAATCAAAAGATAAAGGATCTTGACAAAACCAAAGACAGTGATAGGTCAAATAGCCAAATAACCAACATGACTAGAAGTGCCACAATCAGCAGGAGTACCAACGAGACCAAGATCCAGATCGCACTTTCGTTGGACGGGGGTCCAGTAGCATTTGAGAAATCGATACTTCCCCAAACCAAGACTGACGAGCATGCTACACAACTGACTTCATCTCAGGTGATTAATGTGCAGACTGGTATTGGTTTCTTGGACCATATGTTGCATGCTTTGGCCAAACATTCCGGCTGGTCATTATTAATCGAGTGTATTGGTGATTTGCATATCGACGACCATCATACTGCTGAAGATGTCGGTATCACCTTAGGTTTAACCTTCCATAAAGCTCTTGGTCAAGTCAAAGGAGTTAAGAGATTCGGAACTGGTTTCGCTCCCCTTGATGAAGCGTTAAGTAGAGCAGTAGTGGATTTATCCAATAGACCATTTGCAGTGGTAGAATTGGGTTTGAAAAGAGAAAAGATTGGTGACTTGTCGTGTGAAATGATCCCCCATGTTATAGAAAGTTTCGCCCAAGGTGCCGCCATCACCTTGCACGTTGACTGTTTGAGAGGGTTCAACGACCATCATCGTGCCGAATCGGCGTTTAAAGCGTTGGCAGTCGCTTTGAAAGAAGCGCTTAGTAGTAATGGTACTGATGAAGTCCCAAGTACCAAGGGTGTGTTGTTTTAGAGATATATATTGTAAATAGAATATAATTTGCAGCCATTGATTATTTGTAGTTTTTAAAACTCCTCGATGAGATTTGAAGTTACTATTGTACTTTTGATGAATAGTTATGAATGTAGTAATGGTACTGATGAGGTACCAACCAAGGGAGTAGTATTGCTTTAGGTAGATATATACTATTTGTAAATATATTTATTTGCAGCCATTTGTAGGTTGAAAAGTGCGATGCGATGATTTGAATATATTGAATTTATCATTGCAACTTTATCATGAATATTTGCAAATCATCAATCCGAAGGTTATCCTGTGCTTCTATACTAGGCAAAGAGGTAACACCCGTTTTCAAGCCTCATTATTCCAATTCTCGAGATGTTAAAACTTTTGATAAGAGTTTACCAAAGGTTTCTGGTGGAAAGAAGCCATGGGAAGAAATGAATATTGATAAAGATACTTTTTTCAAAAGAAAGTATGGGAATATCACTCCAGAGTACAGAAAACGATTGGATGAAAAGGTCGAAAGACAGAAAAGATTGAGAGGTATGAAGAAAGAGCATGAACGTGAAAAACATCGATCCAAAGATAGAGATGAAGATCGAGAAGAAAGGTATGGAGCTAATTTCTCCGAGTTTGGGAAACGAAGAAGTCCTTTATTTGAGTATGTCTATGGAACACATGCTGTGAGGTCGGTGTTGACCAACAACAAAAGATTATCTTATAATACGTTATATGAATTCAATGGAGACAAAGACGTGATTGATTTAGCAGTTAAGAAGTTCGGAATCAAGGTAGTTAACAAGAAATCTAAAAATGATTTGAATATGTTGACCAATAATGGTGTTCATAATGGTTTGGTTTTGGAAACTAAGCCGTTGGTGTTACCCTCGATATATAACTTGGGGAAATGTGCTGGAGGAGAGTACGACGTGATTACTTATAATGACTTGGATAATTCCCATGATGTCACTACAAAGCCAGTTGCAAAACGAGATAACAAATTTCCCTTGGGATTATTTCTTGATGGATTAACCGACCCTCAAAATATGGGTAATGTTATACGATCAGCATACTATTTAGGGGTTGATTTTATCGTGGTTCCCCAAAATAATAGTGCTAGATTAGGACCGGTTACCAACAAAGCTTCGGTGGGATCCTTAGACTTAATGCCTATTTATGAAAATAATGATAATTTGAATTTTATCAGTAGAGTTAAAGAAAATGGCTGGACTGTTGTTAGTACCGCGGGTAAACCATCGCAAGATGATTTGGCAGATGTGAAAAATAAACATGCTAATATCTTGCAACATAAATATATCGACCCCTCGGACTTGGCGTCCCTCTTAACCAAAGCGCCATTAATCTTGGTGATGGGGAGTGAAGGGTCAGGTTTGAGAACTAACATGAAACTCAGATCGGATTATTTGGTAGGAATCAACAAAGGAAGAGATGGTGATGATATTGTCGATTCGTTAAATGTTAGTGTCGCTGCGGGGATCTTGATCACAGCCGCTACAGGAGTTTGAGAAATGGTGTAAATGGTAACCTCCTAAGGTTACTTTACTTGTTAATAGAGTACCAAACGGTTTATACTTGTATATACAATGGGTCTTAGATCTTCACGTGAGATTGGACTAATGCATGCATGGTGTCAATTTTCACATTCAACTTTAAGGCCGATACCCATCAATTTTTAGTTAATACAACAAAATTTAATATTTTAGTTTCTATACAAATCAGAATGGTGGATTATCATTTAGTTATACTAGTACATGGGTATGTTCTCTTTGTAAAAGTCTACATAAAGACATTACTTACTAACCTTTTCAGATTATGGGGAAATCAATCGCACATGAAATA
This sequence comes from Suzukiozyma candida, assembly GCA_030557765.1. NCBI lineage: Eukaryota > Fungi > Ascomycota > Pichiomycetes > Serinales > Debaryomycetaceae > Suzukiozyma > Suzukiozyma candida. The sequence continues at coordinate 16,831 of JANIVU010000291.1, forward strand.
TCTAGAGACCCAGATTGAGCAATGGTTGAAACCAGAGCAGGAAGAGTTGGTCACTTACAAGTCAGAGTCTCATTCGGGGTTTTTAACTTATGATGGTGTAGATATCAATGGGAAACGTATCTCAGATGAGATTATTACCAAAACCCAACAATTAAATGAAGATGGTACTGTAACCAAATTTTCAATTATCGGCTATTCTCTTGGAGGGTTGATATCGAGGTACGCTATTGGTATTTTATACAACCAAGGATACTTCCATGATGTAGAACCAATCAACTTTATTACTTTCTGTTCCCCGCATGTTGGGGTACCCCATCCCAAGAATTCTAGAGCTATGGCTATATACGATACAGTGGCTCCAAAGTTTTTGGCTGCTACTGGTGATCAAATATTCTTGAGGGATTCGGTGGTTGTTGATGGTGATTCTACTCCGATTTTGGTGAGATTGGCTGATATCAAATCGATATTTTTCATTGCTTTATCTAAATTCAAGTATAGAACTTTATATGCCAATGCCGTCAATGATAAACGGTGTGCCTATTTCACGGCCCTGATCTCAGAGTACGATCCTTTCCATTCTTTATCGAATAAACAACCAGAAAGAATTGAGGCTGGATATGTCCCTGGCTATGGACCTACAGTGGTTGATTTGAGTAAAAGTGTTAGTATAGTTAACAAGATTAAAAGAAAACAAGGAACTAACACTTGGTCTCAATTCTTAACCAGGAAGTATCGATGGTTTATTATTTTGATGAAATTACTTGTTTTAACACCATATTGGGGATTGACATTTTTTGCAAATACAATTATTGAACGGTTTAAGTATAACGATCGTTTAGCCAAATTAAAGAAAGATGAAGCTAACAATTTTATTGACTTGTACCACCCAGTCAGATCGAGATCTAGACGTCCCAGTGCCGATGAAAATTCTCATGATTTATTCACCAATAATAATGACCGGGTCTATGATCAAAAAGAAAGTCTTGTCGAGAACCTTTATGGAGCAATTAACTACGAAGTTGTGGAAAATGAAAATGAGCTCGTGAATAATAGTGACAAAATGAATCTTTCCCCATATCAAAGATCTATTGTGACCAATCTAAACAGTTTGTCTTGGACCAAACATCCCATTATTATTAGACAGACCAAGTCCACCCATGCAGCTAGTATTCACAGATACGATGATCCAGGCTTCGAAGAAGGAAAGGTGGTTGTCAAACATTTTGTGGATAATTCATTTGCGTTCAGTTAAATTGTTATGTATTGTTAGATTGCTTAGATTGTTTAGATAAGGTAGAAATTAGGTTATGAAATAAAATAGATTATATAGAGCAAATGTGTAGCTATAACATCACAAATTCATATATTATTACATAGACTGCTTATCAATTAACATTGTCCGAATTGAAATATTAAACTAAAAGTGATGTTGAAACAAGTCGTCCTTGAATTAAGTATTACTACTTGTACATCTAAATCAATTCGACGTAGTTGGCTGGGAAAATACCAGTTTTACCATTATTTCTGCCTGTCCACCAATCATCCACAGTCTCAGACTTTTGTATAATATCTATAACATCACCCTTCTTGAAAGGCAAATCGCCTCCTTGTTCACCTTTGAAAGTGTACAAAGCGATTGCTTGTGATGAGTTGGCTTTTGCGGCCCCGCCAAAATTAGGTTTTGAAGAAGAAGGTGGTCTTATTGGACTTGAGTTATTGATTCTGGTACTGGCCATCCGTGAATTCAATCTGTCAACATCATTGTCTCGTCTTCTATTATTATCATACACATCATCTTCCCAACCCGATTTGTTTGAATACGATGTGTTTCTCGTGGAGGCACTGTTAGTGTTTCGATGGCTACTAGTGCCATAATCGTCATCATCAGACTCATCAGAGTAATAATCGTTGGTTCTTCGACTATTAGACCTCTGTCTTCTTGGTGAAGTTGACGTACTATCAGAAAAGTCGTCGGGAATATCATCGTAATAGTCATCATCGTCGTCCATTAATCTATTACTGAAAACTCGAGAGTCCAATACTCTCATTAATGGATCTGCGCCTGGAGGTGGATCAACTTGACCAGCCAAAATGTTCCTTGCTTTACAATTGGACCCATAAAACTTTCTATTGGCTTCTCTTCTTTCCACAATAGCTGAACCTTCTAAGGAAATACCGGCAAATAAACCTTTTGTTTTCGAGTACGAAAACACTGCCGACGCCGATTTCAACGAAGCTGTACCTGCTGCTTCAGCGTTTCTACCCAAGGGACCTGCTGCTACAGAGACATTACCACCAAGGGTGATTGACCCCAATTGAGCAAACGAATCGACGGCTGATTTCGAGTTCAAGATAAACACGAAATCGGTCAATTCGGCCCCAATTTGACCACCTACACCAGCACCCGCAGTGGCGATTGCCGATGGTGCCGACCAGGAGCCGTCAGGCAATCTTGCCACAATCACACCCGAACCGGCTCTACCTGAGAAAATGAACCCTGCTTTCAACACGGTTATGATGGCTAAACCTTTAGCATTTTTAAGCACAGATGGGGGGATGACTTGGTCAGCACCAATGAATTGATTTGGCTTGATGAAGGATGCAAGCACCTTGGCAGCTTTTCTATGAACAGTTAGTAATCAAAATAATTAAAATCAATGATAATTTCACCCTGAAAGTTTGTACATACTTAGATTCGCTTCGTAAACTTCTTGGTATAGGGTTATTGATACCCATATTGCACTGTATGTATTAATTTAAAGAAGAGTGGTATAATTATTTCAGCCAAGATCTTGATTGTATGCTCACATCATTTTTCCCGTGCCTCCCTTTGATAAATTTCAACTGGAGAAATTTCCCAAAGAAAGAACAAAGGAAATTGTTACTAAGCAGATAATATAGAAAGTGGAGTCATAGATATCAATGTATCTATGTATGTAATTAGTTTCCAACAAAAAATTAGGTAAAAATAAAAGCTTCCCCACCAGGAGTCGAACCTGGAATCTTCTGGTTTCCTAGAAGTGGTACGAAAATCGTAGCCAGACGCCTTGACCATTGGGCCATGAGGAACGAAGCTTAAATTGTAAAAACTTGAATGCAAGTGAGATAGAAAGATAGAAAGTGGAAATTTTTAAAATTTTGATTACTAAATATATATTGGATAACCAAGGTTTATTTAATGCTTATTATAACATGTGTGACTTTAAAAGTTCCTTTTTTATAAAAGGTTTGTATATAATTAAATCAAACTTAAATAGGAGATGATTGAATTAGATAGAACAAACAAAATTGCAGAATTAGATTTATTTTACTTGTAATAATAGTTATTCTGCAGTTTTATGAATAGAATATTGACAGTGTGTAAGTATTTGTATGGTTTGTACTGGTTTATATTCAATGGTTCTAGTTTGTTTAAAGTTGTTCAACAATTGACAATGAGAAACAAGTAGGTACATTTTGTATTGAAGATAATCTACATCTCAGATGGTTAATTAGAACTATGTACATAATATAGGATACAATTTTTAATCAATATTAAACCTTTTTGAAGGATAGTTAAATGTGGTATGATATTTAGATGTGGAACTTTTTTATTAAGGATTCTTTAAAGGTATATGAAAGTTTAAGCTATTTCATGTTGATTAGATTAATAATCAGTCAAATTCAATCAGCAGTGAATTTCAAGGATTTTTCATGGTGAATCTTAATCATTATATTTTCTACATATTTTGCAAAATATAAGAAAAGAGAACCAATACAAAAAATTGCAATTTTTGTTAAATACAATTAAACAATACCAGAGTATAAATAATTATACACGAATAGCTACAAGGGTATATAATTTACCTGATTCGACCCTCCCAATTTACCATATTTCCAATTTCAAAATTTCCCCGTTCGAACCCCAGGTGGTACCATTCACCAAATTGATCAAATACTTGATAGTAATGCAATTAATGGAATTAATGGAAATTAAGGGTTGGAAGTATCACTAGGAGTAGAAAATCTAGATAAAATGATTCCATCTCCCAATCTAAGCTCTACATGAATATTCAATTTTGCATTGTAATAACAACTACAGACTCCAACGATACCAAAAGTACCCACATTCTGTGTGAGAGTAAACCACGGTATATGGATTAAGCCAATGTCTACTTTTGTAACCACCCTATCTACTGCATTTCACAATCAATCTGTTTTTTTTTGGCAAGATCTCAAATGGTCTCCCATCACCATTGTGGTCAACCAAAATGAGACATCTCGATGCTGATGAAAATCTTTCATTCATTTAAACATCTTCTTGTTAATAGAATACGAGGCTACGTAGCTACACCAACTGAAGAGTC
>JANIVU010000292.1:0-20923 GCA_030557765.1 Suzukiozyma candida
AGCAATATATATAATCAAAGATCAACCAGGGATGAAGAAAGGTTCAATATCTAAGGATGAAGTTGTTAACTATTGCCTTGTTCACCGCTGTTGTTTCTTCAGCTTCAATTACTGAAACTATAGATTCAACCAACACATTAACTTTAACAACATGTTCGGATAATTCTACTACCCATCTTAATTCAACTTCACTGAGTTATACTCCTTCAGTTCCTTCTGTTTCTGAAGGTGGTGCCAGTCAAATGAAATTTATAGGTATTGCTGCTATCCTTGCCGGAGCCATGTTGGCATTGTGAATGGCATTTTAGATTTAAAAAATAGATCTATAGATAATATCTAGAATGTATGGGGTTTAATACAAAAAGGCTACTTATGTAATTATGTAAATATTAAATCTATTATACATCTTGGGAAAAATAGATCAATAGATAATATATAATATATACCCGTTAACTATAAAAGACTATTGATAGTAGTCATATTGTGTTCAATAGAACCAGATTCAATACTCTTTACTTTACCTTTATTAATCAAACTGAGCAAATCAGTTGGTGATAAAGCACCACTAGCTAATAACTCGGGAATCATTTCAATTATTAATTTCCCTAACCCTTTACGGGTACATTCATCTGTGAGCGAAAACCCAATTACTTCAATGGCTAAACCAGACTCTTTCAAAGCAGTGAAAATATCTTCGTATGGAATTACATCAGCTTCAAGCAATTCAATAGTCATATCGATTAAAGATGCTCGAATCTTGTCATTAGTCATACTCATCTTAATGATTGGTAACAATAATCCTGATTTATTCAAGGCTGAAAATACTTTCGTTAATAATACTTCAACAGTATCATCCCGTTTACTAACTTCAACCACGTCACTAGAAATTTTACCCCCTTTGGATTTAATCAATTGTACTTTAGCAATATCAGTTAATACCTCATTCAATACAGAAACCAATTCAGCAGATTCTTTACCCTGATGATAAATACCATCCACTGTATCTTTACCTTGTTGATAAGCATCTCCAATTGAACTTTTCCCTTTACTGAAATAATCAGCAAACCCTCGAGCATTTAATTTCTTACCATAAGAAAAATCACACACATCTTTATTGTCGTCTTCTTCCTCTTCTTCATTTCCACCCTTTCCTTTCTTTGCTGATACAAGCAATAAATTTATAATTATTCCAACGCAAAAATTAACTTTCATTGTTACCACAATTTGAAACTAGAATAAGGTAATTGAATCTATTTAAATACCATTCTTGGAATTATAGTTACCGCCACAAATATATCGGATATACATACTTTTGCATGAAATCACTAATCTTACTTCTTTCAGTAGAGATCTCTATGATCTCAAGCCACAAATCTTGGGATTTTTCCCATTGCGAATACCGCCTAAGGAAACTACTAATTATACTTTCTTCTATTTATTAAATATTACACCCGCATGAGATACACACTGCATAAGTTCCTAATTTGGAACTAATTCATAAACGTTGCCTCTAGGACTGCCTTTAGGACTTAACGGAGAGGCCCGTTTTAATGCAGATTTTACTTCATTTTTGAAATTTTTATCCCGCTTAATTGTATTGAATTCTGCTAAAGTTCCCGATTTTAAGTCGAAATCTTCACCGGTAGCAATATCATATTCCATATCAAAATAAATGCTTTTATCAAGAATTGGTGCTTTATACCTTTTCAAGAGTAATGAATTTAGAACGACACTAACCGAACTTAACATCATTGCTGCACCTGCAGCAATTGGAGGTAACATCAAATTGAATGGCAAGAAACATCCCATTGCAAATGGAAGCATCAAAAGATTATAACATGCTGCCCATAAAAAGTTCCATTTAACTCGATTGAACGTAACATTCGAAATACTTAAGGCATTAACAACCCCGTTTAGATCAGGACTATCATGTTTTCCAAGAAGCACGATATCGGCAGAATCAATTGCTATATCTGTACCAGTGCTGATTGCCATCCCAATATCAGCTTGCGCTAATGCCGGGGCATCATTTATACCATCCCCAACAAAGGCAATTCCAACATTAGTTGGCCCACCAAATCTTTCTCTAATATCAACAATTACTTTATCTTTATGAATTGGTGAAACTTCACTGAAAATATTCGATGTACTTATTCCTAATTCTCGCCCGATTTTTCTGGCTGCACCATGGCTATCCCCTGTAACAATCCCAATTTGGTACTTTTCAACATGGCGTAAGTAATACAACACTTCTTTTGCATTTTCTTTCAATTCATCGGTGAATTCTAAATGCCCAGAATATTCACCATCTATTATAACATGTGCGAGTGTATTTATCGAATCATGTAATATTTTGCTGGAATCTTCATTGGGGAAATTGGCATTTAACATTCGTTCATTACCAATATATACAGATACCGTCTTACCGGTTGATAATTGAACATTTGCTTTGACACCCATCCCTGATATCACTTTGAATTCATTGATTGTACAATTGAACACATCTCCATCAAAAGTCAAACCCAAATTCTCTCTTGCAGCTCTGGTTATAGATTTACCAATTGGATGCTCAGAATTATTTTCAACAGACCCCAAACTCTGCCACCATTCTTCATCAGTTACTTTTTTACCCACCTTTCTATGGTTAACTAACCTCATTTCACCTGTTGTCAAAGTACCAGTTTTATCGAAAAGTATAACATTAACAGAATTTGCTTTCTCAAAGATGTCTCCACCTTTGACTAATACACCATGTGAGGCACCCACACCCGTCCCAACCATCACGGCTGTTGGAGCAGCTAATCCAAGTGCACAAGGACATGCAACAACAACTACTGAAATGGCAATTTTCAAACAGACAAAATACCTACCGTTTTCATCTTTATTGAAAACCATTGGTAATTTATCTTCATGAATAGCAAAGCAGAGAAGAGACCATAACATAAACGTCAAAGACGCCAAAACAATGACAGTTGGAACAAACCTAGCAGCGATCCAATCGGCATATCTTTGTACCGGAGCCTTATTAACTTGAGAGTTCTTCACTAATGAAATGATTTGTTGTAATTGGGATTTCTTACCTGATCTTAATACCTTAATATGAATTAATTCAGGTCCGTTTATAGAACCTCCAATAACTTCATCCCCTTCTTTTTTATACACTGGTAAAGATTCTCCAGTAATCAAAGATTCATCCACATCTGATTCACCGTAAACTATCTCACCATCAGCAGGGATTTTTCCACCAGGTAATACGATAGCAATATCACTGGTTTGAATTAAATCAATAGGTATATTTCTAGTTGGGAAATCAGGTAAATTCTCTCTTTTATTAGAAATCTTTTGTGAATCCAAAAAATGATTGTAATTTTCAATATCATTGATAATCGTACAACTAGATGGAGTTAAAGATAACAATTTCGATAATGCGGTGGAAGTCGAACCTTTAGCTTTGTTTTCGAGCCATTTACCAAAAGAAATGAAAAGGACCAACATACAGGCTGTATCGAATAAAACTTTAGGTGGTTTCTCAACTTGACCATTCCAAACACTGATAGCTAAAGCCACAATTGAAAATAAAAACGAAACCATGGTTGAAATACAAACCAAAACATCCATGGTGGCATTTGAGCCTTTATTGCAAATATAAATCTTGAATTTCTTTAAAAAAATAGCTCCCAAGACAAATTGGACATAAACGGTGATAATTAATTGAATTAATGAAACCACATAAAATCCAGGGAATAGCATCCAATGTTTGAACAATGGAATATCTTGAGTATGGTTCAATATTATCACTGGAATCCCGAAAACCAAAGCTTTAATGAAGTTGGATCTCCAATATTGGACATCTTTCACTTTAGATAATATTTTCAATTGAGAAGCCGAGGCTTGATCGATTGAATTTATGACACAGAATTCAATATCTTGATCTATATCATTTAAACCATCAACTAATTGACGGACACCCAAGATTGACGAATCGTAAGTAATTAATAGTTCATCCACAAAGTTTTCATCCGCCAAAGTCACATCGACATAATCATAAGACCTTATAGCTTGAATATTTGTAGAATTCGGGTTGGTAAGTAATGGTGCACTATTAGGTACATTTTTGAACGCCAATTGGAAATTGATTATACCAGGCAAAGAATTTATGTAGGCTTCAATATTATATTGTAAATGTGTCAAGTCGGTATCCTCATTAATACCATAAATTTCCAAACTAATTTCATCTTCATCATCAATTTCTAGTGAATTATTTGCATCTATCGCTTTCAAAAACTCACCATCAAATCCACAATCCTGAATTATAGATAGAATTTGATCATGAGTAATGTCACTGGTATGGTCTATTGATGCTTCTTCAGTTACCAAACTTACTGATACTTTGGAGATATGGGGATTTTTTTCCAACGCTTGCGTTATGGAAGCAGAACAAGAGCCACAAGTCATCCCTGTAATCATGAAAGTCGAAGATACGACAGAAGATTTCTTGGAGATGCCTCCTTTCTCTATTTCTGCATCAAATCCACAATCTTCTATAGTCTGGATAATATCTTCATTGGAAACTTGCGAGGTATGTTTTATTGATCCAGTTTCAGTTATCAATGAAATTGATACCTGTACGACACCAGGTACCCTTTCCAAAGCTTCCGTTATGGAAGCAGAACATGATCCACAGGTCATCCCCAGTATCCGGGTATTTGTCGACTTTACCAATGATCTTTTGGAAATCAACTCAGCATCAAATCCACAATCTTCTATAGCAGACTGTAACTCTTCCACACTGATCTTATCATCTTCATATTCCACTTTAGCTTCCTCAGTAATCAAACTAACTGAATTTGATTCGACTCCATCCAACTTCGTCAAAACTCCTGTTATCGAAGCTGAACATGAACCACAGGTCATTCCACCCACTCTAAATACCGCTTCAGTACTCATGGCTAGCTAACCTTCCTTCGTTTTTTAATATTTTTGTTTTGAGTGGTTGTATAGCCTTTGTTATAAGCTTACATAATTTGACGCAATAAAATTTTTATCTTTTCGATCAATCCGATGTCGGCATGGTAACATATTTTTGTATGGTCTACAACTCAACCAGGTTTACAGGCGGGAGTGGGTATCTAGAAAGATATAGAGGATTGCAGATTATGTAGCAGAATAATATATATATATATATATTGTAGATTACACTAGAGCCAACTGTACGTTTGATGTATTTTTTACACAAGTCTCGTACCTTGTGGGGCGGAACTAGACTTAACCTTTTCGATTTGCTTATCTTTCTTCTTGTTTCCAGATCCATTACCATGGAATTCATGTGAGAGATATTTAAACGCTTGCTTGGTGTTAAGTGCATTCCCTTCGTCATCGCGGTATGCAAGATTGACTTTGGGATTGTACGACTCTAAGTCAACCTGGCCCGAGGTTTTACCCCTGTTTTTCGACCAGTGATTTCGTTGCTGAGATGGTATTATAATATTCTTCAGCTTCAATCTTTCATCCAATAATTGTTCAAATAAAACTTCTCGGTCAACTTTAGGTTTATTCATAAATTGCTTATCCAGTTTTAATTGTGAACGTAAAATTCGTTCCTCCACCTCAATATTCAATTTAAGCAACTCGGCTTTTTTAGCCGCTTGCTGACGTACTCGTTCTGATTGTTGATCTTGCTTAGTTGATTTGTCAATAATGTTTTGATCTTGAAGATACGCCAATGTCAGAGCTAAACTGGTGAATGCAGGTTTAGTTGGTTCAATTGAGTCTTTCGGTAGTTGATCGGCAATGGTGGGTATCCCCTCCAAAGTAGGTCCATTGTCAGTATTATGTCGATTATCTTCATTATTTTCATTGTCAGCATTATTTTCATTATTCTGATTATCCTGATTATCCTCATTATTTCCATTGTTTTCATTATTATCTACGTCTTCCTTTATTTCCATAGAGTTGACGAATTCAGACGTATTGTCAAAGATTTTAGTGGTATATGCCTCAGATTCAATGTCATTTGTTAGATCCCATCGTTTATACAGCGTTATTTCCGCGGCCAACTCTTCTTGTGTCAAATTCTTTCTTGTTTGTTTCTGCTTCATTCTTCTTTTCAATGACAAGACATTCTGTAATTCATCTTCCTCGTCAATAGTATCAAATTGTTTCAATGGCTGCGAGGTCAAGGTTACTACCTCTTCTTCGGCATCGGGTAATTTTCTTGATGACGAAGATTTTGATTTTTTCTTTAATTTCTTGATCTTTTTTGGTTTAGAATAATCATTGCTAGTTTCCAACTCGTCTGTTTCAGCAAAAATATCCTTATATTCCATTTTATTAATCAACTTAGGTTTTTCTTTTTCTTGAGGCAATTGTATTGTTCCTGTAACCACCATGGAAATCTCCATATCATCCACCGCTTCATCTTCCTCCTCCTCATCATTTCTGTAACTTCTTCCATTGAATTTAATCATGTCTGCTTTCTTTTTATCCAATAACTCAAACTTCAATTTTTCTTGATTTTTCAAATCTTCATTTTGTAATTCATCATCTACATCATCGAGAATACTTGTATCTTCCAAAGTCAAAATAGAATCCTGTTTTAAATTGCTCAATTGGTTCAATTTGTGTCCAATCTTGACGGATTTATCTTCACCCACATCAACTTTCCTAATCTTCGACTTCGTTACTTTGGATTTACCCAAATTAGATAACCAGTCATCATTATTTATCGGTTCATCATACACCAATTTCACTTTAGCCAACTTTTTCCTATCATTACCTTCTCTGGTTTGTTCAAGTCGCCTTTTCAAGTTTTCATCTCTTGCTTTGGTCGCCTCTTGTAATTGATGTTTAGCAAAATTGTTCTCATCCTCATTAGCATCACCAACCTTCTCTGGTATGGGTGCTAGACCAATACTAGCTCGTAGTTTGTTGGTTTCTTGTAATGATATTTCGTGCACTTGTACTGGGTTTTTACCATTTTCTGTTGATTTTTTTTCATCTTCACTAGGAATAGGTGCTAATCCGATACTAACACGTAACTTGTTCGTCTCCTCTAGTGATATAGATATCTCCTCAACCATTGTTTCAGAATCCTGTTTTACTATGGGGTTTCCTGGTTCATCGCCAATCTGCAGCCAATTGAATATTATGCAGGACCAGTGTTTTCAAAAAGTTAAAATTATCAACACCATAAGAATCAGTTGATTTATGGCACTAGAAAAGGTATGAATGGTAGCGATCTGAACTTTAGACCTAATAGACTTGAATTCGAAAAGGTAATTGGTACCTCGGCTAAATCTCGAAATCAAATTGCTATTGAAAGCGACACTATAGCGTATGTTGTTAGTGGTGGTGTAGTTGTCACCGACTTAGATGAGGCAACCGGCATAACAAACCAGAGGTTTTTCTGTGCAAATTCCAATGTTAATGATGACACAGTTGATTATCATTTTGACGAGTTAGATACTCGTAGGGATCAATTTGGGTATACTATCAATGAACCAATGAAGATACTAGGTAATGGTATGGAAAAAGATTCTACAGACGAAACTGAAAGTAAATTAAAAGATCGTGTTAAAGGAATTAATTGTGTGGCAATATCGCCAAATAAACAATTATTGGCAGTTGGCGAGATTGGTTACCAGCCACGAATCTTAATTTTCTCGTTGGCACCCGACCTGTCTAGCAATCCCATTGCATTGATACACGAGCATTCGTATGGAATAAACTCGCTTGCGTTTTCCCCAGATCTGAAATATTTATGTTCACTTGGGTTGGTTAATGATGGATTCATCAATATTTGGAAGGTTACGCCAGCTTCAGTTCAAGTATGTTCGAGCAATAAATGTTCCTCAGTAATAAACCACGTAATATGGCATGATTCTTTTATAATAACCATGGGATTACGTTTGATTAAAATATGGAAATTCGAAAATGGTGAAAAAGCATTGAAAGGAAAAAATGTGGTGTTGGGGGACAATTTGAATTGTAATTTCATTGATGGCGATGTATTGAATAATGACGAATTGTTACTAATTAGTGATTACAATGAATTACTTTTGTTGAAATTGAATTACGAAGATTTGAAATTAGTTAATTTGGAATCACCAGATTTTGAATTCCAAAGCATTTGTGTTGATGATGAACTCTCAAAAGTATGGTTTGGAAATAAAGAATCTGTCGAGTCATTCAGTTTTGAGAAATTGAACCCCTTTACCAAGAATCGAATAGCAAGTCCCCGAAGAAGTATAAAGATGTTCAATACTTCTGATACCAATTCGATTTCGTTTTACAAGTTGGGTAACTTTAATTCGAAATCATTATTGTTCTTGAACGAGTCCAAAGAGTTGGTTACTTTCAACAAAATGAGTCTGGCTTTTGATTCAGAGAAATATTCATTGATGAAGGATTTACAAAATGTTAAACTAACAATGAATAACAAGTTAATGACTTTTTCAAAAGAAGGAACCATAATGGAAGTAACTGCCCTGGATCTACAGTGCAAATTAATTTTCAAATTTGCTGGGAATTTTGAAAATGGCAATGAGTTGAGTGCTTTTGATTGTACTGACAATATCTACATACTAGGTGACAAATACGGGACATTATCAATCATCAACAAGTTGGATAACGAGATTATATATCAAACGAAAGCTCATTCGTCTACTATTAATGATATCATATTCTTCGAACAGGGTGGTTTTGATTTTATTGTTAGTATATCCCGAGATCGAATGATGCAATTTTTTTACAAATTGTCGGAATCTAAAGAGTGGGATATTTTGCAAACAATCCCTAGCCACAATGGAAATGTGACTAAAGTGCAATATGACAACGGAAAAGTCTTTGCTTGTTCATCGGATCGAAGTTTATCAGTGCATAAGATTAACATCAAAGACCAAACAGTTACAATAACTCAAGATAAATTGATTGCAATAAAGGCAACTCCGGTTGCGTTTAAAATCTGGGGTGAAGATTTATTAGTCTCTACCAATGAGAAGACGCTAGTACTTTATGATTTGAAAACATATGAATTGAGAAAGACCATAAAGCTAGTTGACGATAGACTGCTGGAAAGTTTATTGGTTGAGTCTTTCATCATTTCGGCCGGATTGTTGATAGCGGCCTGTTCAGATAAATCATTACGAGTGTATAATTATTCGACATATAAACCGTTGTGTATGACTTGGGGACACCTGGAAACAATCATGGGGTTGATATTACAAAAAGAGAGTTTGGTATCTATAAGTTCTGATGGATGTATGTTCAAATGGAAATTGAATAATGAACCAACATCTTTAACCCCCAAATCAGCCAAAGGGTCCGGTCGGGAAGACCAATCTCCTATAGTGGCCAAAGTGATACGAAAGATTATTCCTACACCAACTTTTAGTCGAGCACCAGTGTTAAAAGCAGAATCCAATGACGAAGTTCCCCAACCTAGATCACCATCACCAAGATTGACGAATGCGACATTAAAGAGAATAGAAGCCAGGAGAAGAAGTAGCAGTCCAACTGCTCCTACAGTGGCGCCTCCATCACCTTCGAAACCAAGATTGTCGCCTACTAAACCGTTATCGATACCCAACCTGCCGAGATTAAAAAACGACTATCGACCACTGCTGCCTGAGTCACCATTCAAGAATGACTACCGAGCCCCAATGCTGCCCGAATCACCCACGCGTCCACGAGTAATCTTAGAGGCCATGGAGTGTAAAAGAGTGGACAATGATAAGGTCGATGAAAAGAATAAATCGTCAATATTCAAACATTTGGATATGGCAAACACCATTTTACGAGCTGAATTGGAGACATTATCTATACAAGATCGCAAACTATTAATCTCAAAGCTTGGCAAAATGCAAAACTTGTTGACGCAGGACGAAGACGAAACCAATACCCAAACTGAATTATTGGAAACGTATAGTAATAATCTATTAAAATTATTTGAAATGAAATTAAACCAGCAAAAATAGGCGGTCCAGAGGCCAGCCGACATTTATAGATTAATAGGTTTATTTTATTTAATATATTTTTGATACAATATATACAAGATGTAGTAACTATAGACAAAATGCAAAACTTACCAGGACTAAATGAATGAATAACTAAAAATCAACTCCGTGGTTTGATAGAAGAAGATGCAATTGGGTTTGAGTCTTTTGATTCATCGGCCAGTTTCCAAGGATCGGACGATTCATTTGATGCTTCGCCATCTTTTGTTTGGTTTACATACAGTTCATCCTCTTCACGTGCCCTTTGTAATTCCCGGTGTAATTTCGTTTGCTGCTCTTCTTCCAACCTTAGTTTTTCCGCTGTCCATTTAGCATCAGCGTGTTGGGCCAAGACCTTAATCCTCTGTTGTCTTACTTGATCATTAATCAATTCTTCTAGAGTGGGAACTTCATCTCTTGTACGGCGTAGCCATTGTAACCATTGTGGGGGTACAGTAGAGAAATAATCAGCTTTAAACAACAAGGGTTGGTAAGGTTCTAGTTTTCTCCTTAACCTTTGCATGTTACCATCGATGGTAAACTCCCAATAGGTATTACCATGTAAATCGTACCCAACAAAGAATTGTTTCCTAAAGGGTATGTCTCTTCTAGCTTTGAACTGGTGTACTAGACGCTGCCAGCGTGTGTATTTGCCCTTCAAAGGATCCATTCTAAGAGTAGTAGTTACAGTTTGATGATTTCAATCGCACTAGTATTAAAAATCAAACCATCACCAAAATTTACGACAAAACAGAAATCATCAAATTTACGATGAAACCTACTTCAATCTACTCTATTATCATCTCTCTTATCTGCCACCACTATCATCATCACTGTTTTAACAGTCACAATATACTAATCATCTAACGATAATAAAGTTTCCTGTATATAACTAGTAAAACTTAAACAATGATAGCAAGGAGATGGATAGAGGTAATAGTTACATAGATCCATGGCTACAGGACGAAGGAACTCAGTCTCCCAGCTTAACAAACTAATACCTGTTCCTATACAATTGAACAACTATGAAGATGTCCCTGAAGACTCAGCTAATCAGCCCGCAAATAAACTATCGCATATAACCAATGTCATGGTGGGTGATCATCACCAGATTTCTGGCGATGCTGGCAAATCGTATATAGTATGGTCTATCAAAATCATCTTGGATGATTCTCTCTATTCATCCATACCTATTTACAAACGGTATTCCGAATTGGAAGCGTTGAGAACTAGAATGATTAATCATTTCCCTCAAGATGTGAATAATATTCCTCAGCTACCTCCAAAGGATAATGTGAAATTGTCGAGGTTGTTTCTTGCTAATAATTGGTTGGAAGAAAGGAGGAAGGGCATTCAATGGTTCATGAGTAATATTCTTTTGAATCCGAAATTTCAAAATAGTCTGATCGTTAAGGAGTTTATCCTGAAGTAAGGCTAACGAAGGGAGTTACGAGTGAAGCGACAATATTATGACCATTACGGACAGGATCAGTAATATGAGCGTTGTTAATACGAGACTAGCGATTAATACGAACTAGCGAGTGAATCAGCGAATCCATCAGCGATCTACACTCTTAATGAATCAGTGACTCCAGAGATGTCAGGTTAGCAAAGACAAATACATGCGGAGCCAGCATCGAATCAGTGAATCCGTCAGGTGCGAGCAAAACTACTCTCTTACTGAATCTGTGAATCCGAGATGACACTCGAACGAAGCGATATGTTTTGAACAAACTTGAGACATCAGGGTGAGTTATTTCAAAGAAACTTAACTTTTCAGTTGAATCGAGTGAGTAGTTCTTGAACAAATTCGATATCTTAGTTGTGAGTTGCCTTGATGAAGTGTGGGGTTGCAACAGAAACATGATTGTATAAACATATAATAATGGCAAGATGATTCTCCTAGATCATACCTACAATACCTTGGTATCCTTTGCATTAACAATCACTTACAATCAAATCAACCAAATGGTTAAATAATAAATAATAACCGAGGGTATTAATTATCAATGCCGAGAAAGCGTGTTATGGTCAAGATTGGTGGTTATATAAAGTATAAATATAAATGGGCCGCGCGGTATAGCGGCTCATGTGGGCCCTTTGGGTCCATGGGCGGCGCGCCAGCGCCGCCTACCCGCCCGGAGGGCGGGTTATTTTTTTTTTTATAATTTTACTATTATTATTCTAGCTATTAATAATCTAAGTATATTAGGTAATAATATTGTTGATACAAAATATAATAAAAAAGTTATAGCTATAATACCAAAAGTTAATAAATTTAAAAAGTAAAAAGGAACTAATTGTGGCATATTATTTAGGTTATGTTTATGATAAAACTCATAAAGTCCGCCCGAAGGGCGGGTAGGCGGCGCTACCGCGTCGCCTATATGAGAATAAATGGCCGCGTAGCGGCCATGGGGCCCTTCGGCCCCCATTATAAAGTATATTATTATAGATAAATTTTTTTATAGACCGTGCGGTAGCACGGCATATGTGGGCCCTTCGGCCCACATTTTATACTATGCCCGTAGGGTGGATCATATATATATATATATTTACTTCCCTACGGGCCTGATATACTTTTATATTGTTATATAAATATTTTAAAAATTTATCAGATCGAGAGGACTTGAACCTCCAGTACCCTACACCCAATGCAGATGCGTTACCAATTACGCTACAATCTGTTAAAAAATTCATCAAGATAATGATTATTTATATATAATATATATATAAACCTAATCAATCAAAAAATATATCTTAAAAAGATATAAAAATAAATATATATATATATTTCTAATAATATTCCATGATAAAAAATATATATAAACTTGAAATCAAATAAAAAATCATTGAGGGAGTTGAACCCTGAATAACTAATTTGCAATCAGCATATATAACCCTATATAAACAATGATCTTATACGATAAACGAGACTTGAACTCGTAAAGTGGCATTGGAAGTGCCAGGGTTTACCAATTAACCTATTATCGCGATATGTCTTATATACAGACCTATAATATATAAAAATGGGTAAAGCGACCCATACCCGCCGAAGGGCGGGTTTGTTTGATATGGGAGCGCGTAGCGCTCCATCCCCCCACTTCGCGGCGGGCTTATACATATTTTATTTTTTAACCACAACGAGAATTGAACCCGTATTTTCACTGTGAAGTAGTGACATCATACCATTAGATCATATGGTCCTATTATATATAGTTTATTACATACATTTTACATAAAATATATCTTATAAATATATATGTTGTATTGAGGACTCGAACCCCATTCCTTCCGATTACAAAACGGACGCTTAGCCAGTTCAGCTTATACAACCTTTTTTATAAAAATTATTATGTAAAAAACAACATATATATAAAAAATAAAATATATATAAAGTTATACCTAGATATGGACTTGAACCATAATTAAATGCATATGAGGCAAATGTTTTAACCGATTAAACTATCTAGATGGGATAACCACTGAGACTTGAACTCAGATAAATCGCGCCACATGCGAGGGTTCTACCATTAAACTATAGCTACCGTATGAGGAAGGACTGAATCGAACAGTCGCAGCGTTACAGCACTAAAGTTACAATTTAGGTCTAATTACCAACATTAGAACTTCCCCTATATATAGCTAGATAAAAAATATTTACATATAAAACCCACCAGAATAATGGGTATTGTTATAATATACTAATAAATATATATTATATTAATCTTACCTTTTATATAATATTTTATTAAAATATATAAAAAATAAAAAAAAAAAAAATAAATAAATAAAGATAAAATAAACCGCCCGTAGGGCGGGTATATATGTAAAGTATAACCCGCCCTTCGGGCGGTATAAATATAACCCGCCCGAAGGGCGGGTGGCCACGCTACGCGTGGCCTATGGGCCGCGTAGCGGTCCATAGATACCCAGTGGGCACCCCACCCCTAATATTTATTATTATGTAATATATTTATAAAATATATTATAGATATATATATGATAAACTATATATAAAATATGTTTATATATATATTATAACTTATAAATAAAATATTATGTATGGGCGGTGCTAACGCACCGCCATACCCACCCTTCGGCGGGCTTTATATAAAAAAAATAAAATAAAAAAAAAAATATATATATTTATGGTAGCTATGCTGTCTATATAGCTCTACGGGCGGGTATTTATAACAATATGGGCCCGAAGGGCACTAGAGGTCGCTGCGTGGCCCGCCCTTCGGGTGGTTATATTATACCCGCCCTCCGGGCGAGTTATATATTATAAAAATATATCACCCGGAGGGAGGGTTTATGTTATCTATATTTATATATAAAATATATTATATAGATATACATATTTATTTATAAAATAACATAATATAAAATATATATTTATTTATAAAATAACGTTATATAAAATATAAGGGGTGCCGAAGACACCCCCCCATGGGCCCAAAGGTCCCATGGGCCGCGCTACGCGCGGCCACCCGCCCTTCGGGCGGGTATATGTTATATTTATATATATGTTTATTATTAATATTTATTTATGATATTATTTATTTATGATATTATATATAAATATATGTTATATATATAAAATAATGGGCCCGAAGGGCTCACATGGCCGCGTAGCGGCCATGGGCCGCGCTACGCGCGGCCACCCGCCCAAAGGGCGGGTATATATGTCACTGTGATATTATTTTTATAATAAGTAAATATCATTATAATAGGTAAGTATATATTATTAATTTATAATATATATTATATTATTATTATAATAATAACCCGCCCGTAGGGCGGTTATATATTTTTATGAATTGTAGACTAATCGGCAAGTCCCCTAGGTTTGAGCTAGGTTTATGTACGTTCGAATCGTGCCGATTCAGCGCCTTGTACTGGTAGCTTAATGGTAAAGCCTTATAATGTCGCTATAAGAGTTGTCAGTTCGAATCTGATGCAGTTCGCTCACGGATATTTTTATTTATTGGTACAATTAAACTATTTGCTATATAGTTGCTCTCTGAGCATCAGTGTTCGATTCACTGAGTATCCGCACTACTTTTTTTAATATTTTATTTTTTTTTTATTTTATTTTTATTTTTTGACATATAGCATAATGGTTAGTGCACATTATTACGGCTAATGATATGAAAGTTCGAATCTTTCTGTGTTATTATAGTACATATACAGGCAACTTAAAAAAGTAAGTAGCCAATTGACCAGCGTGGTCGATATATAACTTTAAGTAATATTTATATAAAATAGGTAATGCTTATAACCGCATTTTTAGTATTTTTAGTTTACACAACTTTTTCAACACCTATAATAATTAATCGTTTAGGTACGTTAGTTATTATATTCACTTTAATATTATATTTAAATACAATAGATTTAGTAGGGATAACACCTGGTATAACTATATATAATAATTGATTTAATATAACACCATATAATATACCATTAACAATAGTTATACTAATATTAACAATAATATTATTAATATATAGTACATCTAATCATAGATATGATTTAAAATCACCTTTTTATATGTTATTAATACTAGCTAATACTATAGGATTATTATTATTTCCATTAGTTAATGATTTAATAGCGTTATATATCGTTATTGAATTACAAAGTTATTCATTATATTTATTAACAGGTCTACATAATAGATCATATAATGCTTCAAGAGCATCTTTATTATATTTTTTAATGGGAGGTATAGCTTCAGCAATAATTTTATTAGCGTCATATTTCATATATAATTTAACAGGATCGACAAATTTATCAGATATAGCAATATTTTATTCATATAGTAACGCATATGATTATTTTGATATTTTATTATTTGCATTATTATTTAAAATGGGTATGGCACCACTACATCGTTGAAGTATTGCTGTATATAATTATGCACCAACATATATAACAGCATATATAAGTGTAGTAGCTAAAATATCTATAGCATCATGAATATTTGCGAATGCTTATTTATTTAATCATCATTTATTATTTATTTTCTTTTATATATCATTAGCTATAGCAGCCTATAAACCATTATATCAAATAAATATTAAAACTATATTAGCATATAGTGGTCTATTAAATTTTGGTTATATATTATTAACAATAATAACATATGATATATCATTTTATATATATATTATACAATATGTATTAACACATATAATATTATTTTTAGGTATATTAGCTGCTAGTCAATACATAAAAACACCTATATCAACATGATCACCATTAATATATATACATCAACTAAAATTACCTAATGTTACATTAGCATTTAGTTTAATATTAGCATTATTTTCTCTAATAGGTATACCACCTCTACCAGGATTTTTTGCTAAATTATATGTTTTATCAGGTGCATTACAAGATAATTATGTGTTAGAAACATGTGCTATAGTATTATTTAGTGTTATAGCTACTTATTATTATGCTAATATAATAAAAATATTAATAACAAGTTTTAATGATAAAAATAATAATATATCAATAAATGAAGAAAATAACATAAACACAATTAATCCTTCATTAGCGTATATAATAGCTATATCAACTGTATTATTAATTAGTTTCTTTATTTATTTACCTGTACTGTCAGAAGGGCTATATTTAATAACAATATAATGTTTACAATGTATTTATTTTTAGCCCCTATAGTAGCGGTAGTATTAATAATATTAAATTATTTAATATCAACAGAAAATTCTTATATAGAAAAAGATGGTCCATTTGAGTGTGGTTTCACTTCATATCAACAATCAAGATCAGCATTTAGTGTAGCGTTTATATTAGTAGCTATATTATTTTTACCATTTGATCTAGAAATATCATCAATATTACCTTATGTAGTTAGTGCATATTCTAATGGTTTATATGGTCTATCTATATTAGTTATATTTTTATTCTCATTAGTTATAGCATTTGTTTATGAAATTAATTTAGGAGCATTAAAATTAGAAAGACGTTTTATTCCTATAATTAAACCATTAAAACATAAATTATATAAATAATATTATAAAATATCTAAAAATATATTCAATTTATATTCGCCTTTTAGGTGGGATAGTAAATATATTATATTTATTATATATATATAATATAATAAAATATATAAATATATATACATATATATAATGTAATAGGGGCCGCGTAGCGGCCCATGGGTCGCGCTACGCGCGGCCACCCGCCGAAGGGCGGGTAATATACATGTGAATCCCTCCCGAAGGGCGGGATATCCCGTCCCGCCAGGGGGACGGGAACACGAGTCCCGTAGGGACTCGTTATAAGCGTGCTTCGCACTGCCGCCCGAAGGGCGGGTTTATATATTATATGGCCCGCTCCATTGGAGCGGGCCGGCCGCGCTACCACGCGACCCATAAAATATATATAATATGTATTATATTATTATAAATATTATATATATAATATGTCTTATATGATTATAAATATAATATAAATAGATAATATGTATAAATAAATAAATATATATATTTTTATATGGCCCGCTCCGAAGGAGCGGGCCGGCCGCGCTACCGCGCGGCCGTAAATAGGGCCGCGGCGCGGCCCATGGGCCCTTCGGGCCCATTAAATAAGGGGGGGTGCCCTTCGGCACCCCCTACCACCATGGACCGCGTAGCGGTACATGGGCGGTGCGACGTGCAACCACCCGCCCGAAGGGTGGGTTAGCAGCGCTACGCGCCACCATAAAAAAAAAAATATATATACCCGCCCGGAGGGCGGTATATGTTATATTTGTTAATATTTTAAATGATTATATGGGCCGCGTAGCGGCCCCCCCCCCCCGCAGCTTTGCTGCGGGGATATATTTAGTTATAAATTATTTATATAAATAAAAATATCATAAATAAATATCTGCAGTAAACTGCGGGCGGATTATAAATATACCCGCCCTTCGGGCGGGTGGCCGTGCATAGCGCGGCCTATGGGCCGCAACGCGGCCCCCCCCCGCAGCTTTGCTGCGGGTAAATATATATGGCCCGCTCCGAAGGAGCGGGCTGGCCACGCTACCGCGCGGCCCATAAAAATAATTATTATTTATTAAAAATGTAACATAAAAAGAACTCCCGCCCGAAGGGCGGGTGTATATTATTAATGGCGGCGCGTAGCGCCGCTAACCCGCCCTTCGGGTGGGTGGGCCGCGCGTAGCGCGGCCCAGGGGGCCGCTACGCAGCCATAAGGCCCTTCGGCCCAAGGGTCGCTACGCGGCCCTATACTTATTATATAACATATATATACATATGTAGATTTATATATATTATTATATTATATATATATATTTTTATAATATAATATAGATTTATATATAAAGAGTAAAACATAAAAAAGAACTCCCGCCCTTCGGGCGGGTATAAATATATAACCCGCCCGAAGGGCGGGTGGGCCGCGCGTAGCGCGACCCATGGGCCGCGTAGCGGCCCATAGGGGGGGTGTCCACCCTTCGGTGGGCCACCCCCCCCTACTTATTTGACGGGCCCTTCGGCCCATGGGCCGCTACGCGACCCCAATATAAATCTATAACATATTTTTATTTATATGTAGATTATATTATTATATTATATATATTTTATAATATAAGATAGATTTATATATAAAGAATAAAACATAAAAAAGAACTCCCGCCCTTCGGGCGGGTATATTTTATTGATGGCCGCGCGTAGCGCGGCCCATGGGCCGCGTAGCGGCCCATGGAGGTAGGGGGTGGGTGCCCTTCGGGCACCCCCCCTTATATGATAGGCCGCGCGTAGCGCGACCCATGGGCCGCGTAGCGGCCCTATTCTTATGGGCCGCGCGGTAGCGCGGCCTGCCCGCTCCTTCGGAGCGGACCCCCTATAACATATTTTTATATTTTATGTTACATATATTATATATTAATAATAAAATAATAATAAATATATTTATATGTTAAAAGTAAAACATAAAAAAGAAACCCCGCCCGAAGGGCGGGTATAAAAATAACCCGTCCGAAGGGCGGACCATATTATATCAATATACATACATACATAACCCACCCGAAGGGTGGGCATAAGATATTACCTTAAAACCCGCCCTTCGGGCGGGTATATATTTTTAGCTAATAAATATATATAAAATTATAGGTAGGATATATTATTTTTTTTTTTTTATAATTAGTAGCATAATATATGTGGACCCTATCCATTAATATCTTATAGTTTAAGTGGTAAAACATTACTCTTCTAAAGTAATTATTTAGGTTCAAGTCCTTATGAGATATTTTATATATATATTTTATTTTTTTTTATTATTTATATATATATAAAAAGAATATAAAAATAATAGGTAAGATAGACATAAAAGTTGTTAGATTAACGGTTAGATCATAGATTTTACACGTCTGAGACACAGGTTCGATTCCTGTACAGCTTATAAGAGTATAGCTTAACGGTAAAGCCCGTGTCTTCAACACATGTAATAGTAGTTCGATTCTGCTTACTCTTGCGCCTATGTAGCTTAATTGGTAAAGCATTCGCTTGAAGCGCGATCGTTGCGAGTTCAAGTCTCGACGTAGGCATTAGGGTGACTACATATATAGTAACAAATCTCTACCCACTAGGAAGGTGTGGAGGCGTAGCTACGGCACCGCTTATATATGGTAAATTTTACATATGTTAAATTAAGGGTTGGAGGGCTATTAAGGGAGAATCGTCTAATGGTTAGGACAGTTGCCTTTTAAGCATTTAATATTGGTTCAATTCCAATTTTTCCTAATAATAAAAAATATTTTATGTGTATATATAGATAAAAAATAAATATAAAATAAAAATAATGGTGCCGAAGGGCACCATGGCCGCGCTACGCGCGGCCCATAAAATAATACCGCCAGCAGCTTTGCTGCGGGCGGATTAGGTCGCGCGACCGCGCGACCTATACCTGTTTTATATATGGGTAATTATATATAATAATATTTTATTATGGGCCGCTCCGCGGGCCCCGCAGCTTTGCTGCGGGGATAATAATATTATGGGCCGAAGGGCCACACAGGCCACGTGGAGGTCCATGGTCCGTGCTACGCGCGGCCATACCCGCCCTTTGGGCGGGTATATATTACATATATATATATATCTTTTATAAAAATATAAAATAAATAATAGAATATAATATAATTAAATAAAAAATATGACTAATAAAGTAAGAGGACATATACAATTACATCCTTTTCATTTAGTAGGTCCATCACCGTGACCTATATTTGTATCATTTAGTATAATGAATTTAGCATTATCATTAGGATTAACATCTCATGGGTATATAGGTAATTTATATGTATTATTATTAAGTTTAATAACAATATTATATGGTATGACATTATGATTTAAAGATATAATTGCTGAAAGTACATACTTAGGTGATCATACAATTGCTGTAAAAAGAGGTATAAATCAAGGATTTTTATTATTTGTTGTTAGTGAAATTTTAATATTTATATCATTATTCTGAGCGTTCTTACACTCAGCTTTAAATCCTACTATAGAATTAGGTATGGCATGACCACCAACAGGTATAGAAGCTATATCACCAGCTGAGCTACCATTATTAAATACAATAATATTATTAGCATCAGGAGTAACAATAACATATGCTCATCATGCATTAATTAATGGTGATAGAAAAAATACTTTATTAGGGTTTATATACAGTACAATATTAATTACATTATTTGTATTTTGTCAATATTTAGAGTATAAATTTTCTAGCTTTACATTATGTGATGGAGTTTATGGTTCAACTTTCTTCTCATTAACAGGTTTACATGGTATTCATATGATGATGTTAATAATAATGTTAGCTGTATGTTCATGACGTATATATAATTATGATTTTACTAATACATCACATTTAGGTGCTGAAACAACTATTTT
>JANIVU010000293.1:0-20884 GCA_030557765.1 Suzukiozyma candida
GACTCTTAACCAAGAAAAGTATAACAAGAAACCAAAACAACACAAAAACGATCAATTACAAGATTACCAAGATACTGATTACATTGGACCATTCAAGTGTGATTGGAATAGCTTGCGTAATACTTGTTTTGTTAAGAAATGGAAAAATTTAACTCGACAAGAATTACTATCGACTAAACCTGGTTTTGCCCAGTATGACCCAATTACATTGCAAAGAAATATTCAAAGTTTGCATGATATGAAGCAATTTGTTAAAACAATTGACAAGATTCCACAAGTGATTCCAATTGATATTTTCGATAAAAACAACCAATTTCATCAACAATTTATTGAAGGAAATTATGAAATCAATACCTTACGAGATGTTGAAACCACGCCAATTCCTCTAATGCAAATCCATTTAAAAATTGCTAACGACGGTACTATCCATGACAACGCAAGAATATACCCATACGAACTCGTGAAAACCACTGACAACAACACCATTGATCTTTCTGATGTGATTGGCTTTGTTTCTACGGGAAATTTGAACCTAAATTCAGGACATTATCAGGCGATAGGAATGATAATCGCCCAAATTCCAAAGTCACACAACTACCTATACATACGTAATGTCGGTGAAACCAAATACCATTTGGTTGAGTACAGACTAATTTAAATCCAACTAGTATATACTTATAGATTAATTACCACATTTTCAATATAATTTTTCATTTGCGGGTAACTCCAAATTTTTTTTGTATAAATTGAGCGAAATTCCGCCCATTGTAAGTTTTTTTTCTTCATACTTACCTGGAGATGTTATGGGAGATCAAGAAGTTTCATAACCATGATTGCTTAAGAGGCATTGCACAGCGCCATGAGTGATTATGCCAACTTTTCGTTGGTTCTATCAATATTCTCTGAATATTGGTAGGATTGAGAAGTGTGGATCTTTAAATTTTTGATTTCTTTTAAAATTATTCTAATTACTTTGTAATGGAACATTACTAGATTAATGACTTATCTTTTTATCAAACTGAAATCGGTCGATTTGAATTTGATAAAATGATAACTTGTTATAATTTCAACTCTACCATTTATTTGTATATATCTATAAGATTAAATTAGTATAAGAAACTAATGATTAATTTGGGTTGGGTATATATCACGTCTAACATTGAAGGATTCTTCAGTCTAGTGTTATTATATTCTATATCTGGGTAGATTCAATAGCTGCACTACCTAAGTTATCATCATGTTTCTGGTCACCTTCATTAATGTATTTTGAATTTTTCCAAACCTTCATCAAGGCTTGTTTAAATAAATTAACGTTATAATCAATAATTGTTAACGAATTATCAAGGTTTGAGCTTTTTGATTCTGAGGATGAAGAAGTATGATTGCTATTGTTATTATTATTGGTACTACCACCATTATTATTGCCATTACTTCTCACATCATCATTTCTGATTAATGCAACGAGAGCCAAACCTCGAATCATTTGTTTTAAATATAATATGGACCCATTAGACAAATGACTTATAGATCTAATATCTTCTGGCGACGTAAAAAATCGATCAGTTTCATTGGCATCATCTTGTCGATCTCTCTCAGCATACAATTCATCTAAATCTATGGTTATATCAATAAATTCAGCACATACTTCATAAGTTTGAATATCGACGGGGGATGAGTCGGTAGCAACATAAATCTTTGAGTTGACATCGAATAAAAATACTTTATCAATAGAAGAATGAACCACCAAATTATCCAACATATTTTCCAAACTGGGTAATTCGGGGATTAATTTCTGCACGATTCTGGAAAATGCTTCATAAATGGAATGGTCAAAGATTGACGTTAAATAAAAACTAACTTGTACACCATCCAAACCCAAATCTAATAATTCATCACCTGTCCTCTGCATAATGTCTCTTTGGGCGTCAATACGGTAATCTTCTGATAATCCATCAATTTTATGAATCAATACTTCTATGTTGATTTTGGGATTAACTTTGTAAGCAAATTCGATAATCATTGATAAATTTGTCAATGCGTTTAAATATTCATCTTGACTGTCTATAACATAGACCAAAGCACCCACACTGGAAAATAATCGTTCCGAATCGTAGTTAGGTTCGAAGTAATTCAATTGCCCTGGCAATTCCATCACTGAAAGTCCGATCAATGATGAAAACTGTTCTGTTGTTGGTTTCGATGTACTTTCAAGATACAACGTATCTAAGGGCTGCATATTATGAAAGACAACTTTACAAATAGATGACTTCCCACCTCTTCGTAACCCCATTAGTAATATTGTAGCATTTGTGTCGTTGGGATTGGGTAATAATGTAGCTTCCATTGCTGAATAAATTTAAAAAATTGAATATTAACTTTGAATTTGATTTTGTAATTGGGCAAGTATCAAGTGAATAGCTCTCTTATACCAATTTTATTATATTATTCTACTAAAGGTTGAAATTGCTTCCTTTGTATGTGCCTTATTTAGTTTATATCTTTGCTTCCTTGTTATCCTGACAAAAATAAATATCCCATTGTGACTGCATACAAACAAATATATACCGATACTGATAACAGATCAAAACGGGGTTTTATTAAAGCTATATAGTAATTCTATCTAACCTAGTGACTCATGGTCTAATTCTTTTAGGGTCTCTTGGGAATAATGAAGCACGACGGATGTTTTTCAAATCTAAAAAGAACATAACCACTCTTTCTAAACCAATACCACCACCAGCATGTGGGGCACAACCGTAAGTGAAGGCATCGACATATTCACGTAAACCTGGGACATTAGGATCGACTTCATGGGCTTCGATTCTTTGTTTCAATAAGTCAGCATCGTGGATACGTTGGGCACCAGATAAGATTTCTTCACCTCTCATGAAGAAATCGTAAGAGTTGGAGTATCTTGGGTCTTCGGCATCTGGCATGGTGTAGAATGGTCTGATGGCTAATGGGAATTTGTCCAAGATATAGAAATCAGTGTCGTATTTTTCTCTAACTAATTTACCCAAGAATTTTTCATTTTCAGTAGATAAATCGTCAAAGTCACCAACTTCTTTACCGGCTTCTCTTAACATCTTTATACCTTCTTTGAAATGAAGTTTGACCATTTTACCATCGGCAGGTAATTTGAAATCTTCAACTGGGAATTGTTTTCTAACGGTATCGATTTCTTTACCGAATCTGGTTTTCAATTCTCCGAAAATGAAGATGAATAATTGAGACAAGACATCCAAGACTTCATCGTAATGTTCTTCAAAGGCCATTTCTAAATCTAACCCAGTGAATTCAGTCATGTGTCTGTGGGTGTTAGAATTTTCGGCTCTGAAAACTGGAGCAACTTCGAAAACTTTTTCGAAATCAGCAGCAATCAATTGTTGTTTATATAATTGAGGCGATTGGGCCAAGTAAGCCTTACCTTTGAAATAGGAGACTTCAAAGACATTGGAACCACCTTCAGAAGCAGCAGCAATAAGTTTTGGTGAGTGGATTTCGGTGAAACCTTTACCGGATAAGAATTCCCTAAACAATTGACAAACACCGGATTGGATTTTGAAAATGGCTTGATTGGTTGGTGTTCTCAAGTCAATGACTCTGGCGTCCAATCTGGTATCCAAGTTGACGACAGGTAAACCCAAAGCTTCGGCGTCAGCGTCAGATCTGGCAGCATCTTCAATCAACAATGGTAATTGTTCTGGAGTTTCTTGAATGGTGTGGACTTGAGTGATGTGGATTTCGACATCTTGAACAGTAGTTGAAGTAATTAATTCGTCGACTTTTCTGACAACACCTCTGACCAATACAATGGATTCCAAGGAAATAGAAGAAGCCCATTTGACCATTTGTTTGGAAATAGCTTTGCTATCGGATTCCTTGTTAACTTTCAATAACGATTGAATAGTGTCGGATTGTTGTCTTAAGGTTAAAAACATGAAAGCAGCAGATTGTTGTCTACTAGTATGAAGTCTAGCTCTGAACAAAACTTCTTTACCATCGTCAGCAGCACTTAAGTCCTTAATATTGATTCTGGCTTCACCAGTTTTAACCGATGAATTAATCAAAGGGAATTTCCCATAATTGACTTTAGCTGGATCGTTAGCAGCAAGAGCATCTTTTTCAGCTTTTTCTTTAGCTAATTGATCAGCCTTTTCCTGCTTTTTCTTAGCTTTTTCCTTTTCCTTTTCTAATTTCTTTAATGCTTTTTTAGACAATGGAAGACCATCTTCACCTAAGATAACTTCAGCAGAACCAGCTTCAGTAGCTACTTCTGGTTTTTTCTCAGTTTCCTGGATGTTTAATTGATCCAATTTCTCAGTAGGAGCTGCCATTATCGATTCCTTATAATGATTATGATTCACTACTACAAAGCTTTAAAAATTTTCAGTCGCAACCAAACTTTTGTGAATCATCAGAACAAAAGTTTTAAAAAATTAAAATCTACATTTGGACCAAAGATAATGATATATTTACAAGAGATGCAGTTAAGAAAGGTAAATAGGATTGGCAGGGTTCTTTTCATGAAAAACATGGCGTTTTTTCAATAAAATTGGATATGTTTTTGATATTTTCTCGAGTTTTTATATTTTTATACTGTGTCTATATTAAGTTAAAGACGCTTGCTTCTCCAACCCTTCTGCTAACTTCCTGGCTTCTAGCTCTGCCTTTTCTTTCTTCTTTTGCGCTTTTAATTCTCTTACCCCGTCTTTTCTGGCCATACCTTCCTGAATTTTACGTTGTCTCCTTTCTTCTTTAGTCTCGACTTTTACTTCCTTCTTTTCTTGATTAATTAATCCTTCAATTGAAGAATACAAATGGTTTAATTTCTTGAAATTTTCAGTGAAACGATTTAAAGACAAGTCTGTTATCAATTTAAGGTACTGTTTATCCACCACAGATATGTATTTATCTTGGTGCAAGTATCCTATAGGTATATCCAATTTAATAGATATTCTAATGGCAACATTGCCATTACTTCCAATACCCGATTCTCGAAACCCACAACCCATAGCACAATTATATAACGTTTGAGCTGTCTTGTCATCTCTACATTTAACATGCAAGATCAACGGTTCGAACTTGTACAAGATATATCGAGTATTGACATCGGTTTCATATGAACTATCAAATTCAAAGTCTATAGCATCGTACCAGTTTTCTAAGTCCTGAGGTTGATGGGTTACAAAAATCCATTTACCGTCATTTCCCTTCGAACCTATCTTCATATCCCCTTGTCCAACATTCTTAATACCTTCAAGGAACACCGATACCCTTCCTGAACATGAAGAGGTCGTTACCATATCTTTGTACCCATTGATCAAATTCATAATAGGTATACACGCTTCATCGATACTTCCTTTAGGTGAGGCATCGGGAGCATCAGCCAACGTGGCACTGATCTCCTGAAGTATCGCCAGCTTCTTCTGATCAAACGGATCTTGCATTACAATGTATTGAATACTTCAACTATATCTCTATCTATATACAATTGAAAAGTTCGATGCGCATCTCCATTAAGCGGTTTTATTTCAACGCTACAAGAAACTTCTTTTCATCTTCAACGGAGAAGTTGAAGAGTGTCTTCACTACTGGTAACAACTGTTCTCTTTGCTCTTTATGTTCAAAGAATCCTAAAAGAACATTCTTCAAATACGCAATATTAGCACCTTTCTCAGCAGATTCTTTATCCATAGAATCTCGAGGCGAGTCCAAAGAATTGTCACGAGAGGTAGCAGCAGTTTGAGAAGGAGACTTCATCTGTCTATATTGCTGGGTTAAGATCTTGTAATTCTTGGAAAGTCTATCAAACTTCATATTAGATTCTTCGTTTAATTTCTTTAAAGTATTATTCAAGCTTTCGTAATCACGTACCCGTTTCGATGTTGCTTGTAATGATTGACGTAAAGTTTCAATGGTTTTTTGTACTTCATCATTCATCTGAGTATCTCCATTAGTGGATTTATTAACCAATAAATCATGTTTATCCGTTAATTGTTGTAAACTATCTTCCAACTCCTTGATCTTTAATAAATAATTATCACCAATAGATTTATATTCTTGGACTTCACGTTGTTTTCGTTTCATCAACTTTTGGTTTTCTGATTCCAATTCCTGCTTCTCTTCCTGAGTTTTCTTAATTTCCAATCTTAAATTCAGTTCTTGGGACTTTGTATGCTCTTCGGCGTCAGCCAACAATCTCTTAATGGTTATAGTCTCTCTTGTTCTTTCTTGGAGCAAGGTTCTTGACTCATTAAGCTCATCTTCCAAGCTTTCTATCCTCATAGATGTTTCTTTTGATTTCATCGATAATTCTTCATATTCTTGCCTAAAAGATTCCACATTGTCATTAATTGATAATTTCTCCTTGACAATCGAATCATATTTTGTTTTCAATTTTTCTAATTCTGTAGCAACCGTCTGTCTTTCAATTTGTTTCTTACTCAATTCATTAGATAATGTAGTAGTTCTTTCAGCGGCAAGCTCTTGCTTGCTGATTAAATCGGTTTTCTCTCTCACTAAAGATTTGTTTTCGTATTCGAGATTATTTTTGGCCAATTTCAAATCAGATATTTGCTGATTTAATTCATCCTTTTGTTTATAAAACTCGACGACTTTATCTTTGAAATCACGAATTTGTTCATCTTTATGATTTAAAGAAGTAGACAAAGAAGCAATTTCCAATTTAAGTGATGCATCATTACCTTTATGTTTGTTCAAATCATCTATTCTTGAACTCATTTCCAGTTTTTCCTTCTTTAACACAGCAACTTCTTTTTCAAGCGATGTGATTTTATTAGTTAAAGTCTGTTGATTTTTGATCAATTCTTCATTCTTAGTTTTCAATGCAGTTTCAGAAGCCCTTGTCGTATCAAGGTTTTTGGTATGAGTTTCCAAATCCTTTTCAAAATTTGACATCTTGTATTCATGTTGTTCCAAATCTGCTTTTATTTGTTTTGAAAGTTCAACCACTTTTTTATCCAAAGTCTCCTTTTCATTTTGTAATTTTTTGATTTCAGCTACCTTAGCTTTGGTTTCATCATCCTTAGCTTTAATATCTTTTTCAAGTTTCAAGTTAAGTTGTTTCAATTGCTCGAGCTCGTTAGTTATTGTTTTCACTTTATCTTTCAAGTTCTCAGTATCTTTTTCATTATTAGTGCTTTCTTTCAAGGCTTTGATTTCATCTTTGGCTTGGCATAAGTCGTCACCAAGATCCCGTAACAGGTCTCTCATGCTATCGAGTTCCTCGACTTTCAGCTCCAATTCGCTTCTTAATTTCCTCCTCTCGGCATTAGTTTCATCAAAATCTTTGCTAGTTGAGTCATATTCTTGTTTAAGTTTGGTTAACTCATTTTCGACTGATTCTTTATCTCTGATGGTCTTGTTAAGTTGTTGCTTTAACTCGTCGGGATTATCAACCTGGTTTGAAGTTCCGGGTTCAATACTTTTGACATTATTATTATTAGCATTTCCCTTCTTTTTTTTGTTATTCTTCTTTTTACCAGGAGTGGATGGCGCAGCAGTGGGCACGCTATTTTGTAATTTAGTCTCAAGTCCTTCGATCGTTTTATTCAAGTCTGCGACCTTTGATTCGTATTCCTCGATTGATTTGGTTTGGTGAGACACTTTGGTATCAGTTTCCCCCAATTTTGACTTCAAACTTGAATTCTCTAAATCAATTTGCGATTGTTTGCTAGTCAATTCATCAATTTGTTTATTCAAGACCTGTTTCTCGTTCACGAGCTGTTTTTCAGCGTCTACGAGTTTTTGTTGTAATTCAGGACCAATAGAAATTTCTTCCAAATCAGCAATCTTATCAAGCAAACTTTTGTTTTCCTTAGATAATTTTTCAATCTCCCCTTTCTGATCACTCTTATTTTCCAAGTTTTGTTTCAATTCATCTATTTGTTTATTCAACACATCCTTTTCGTTCACGAGTTGTGTTTCTGAATCGATTAGTTTTTGTTGTAAGTCAGAATCAGGCGAATTCTTTTCCAAATCAGCAATTTTATCAATCAAACTTTGGTTTTCCTGGGACAATTTTTCAAACTCCCCATTATCCTCACTCTTCCTTTCCAAGTTTTGTTTCAATTCAAAGTTGGCTGTTTCTAATTGATCAATTTCAGATTGTTTTACTTTCAAATCATCATTCAAACTCTTGATTAAAGTCTCATCGGCAGTATTATCTTGCATAACTTTCACTTTATCATTTAATGTGGCCACTTGCAGGGTCAAGTTCTTATTATTCTTAGTTAGCTCAATATTTTCCCGATTATACTTCTTTATTTCCTGATTCAACAAGTTAGTCTTTTGCTGAATCTGATTTAAATACTCCACCAACAACCCTGCATCGGCGATCGAAGATATCGGCGTACATTCCCTTAACACTTTTTCAAAAGAACCGATTAACTCCGATTTCCGTTTTTCCACTTTGAACGCTTCCAACAAGATTGGATACTTCTCTTCATATTTTGCAAACTTTTTCATCTTTGACTTCAATACTGGCGACAAATCGTCCATAGTTACCTCATTTACCTTCAGATCAGCAGCATCTTGTTTAACATCTTTCACCACTTCTTTACCTTCATTATTTTCAGTTGGAACAGGTTCATCCTCCGGTTGCACCAACTCACTTTCATTCGGCGTCGTAGTCGCCAACACGTCTGCATTGTTCTTCAATTCATTGATCAATCCTTTGGATCTTACCACTTGAGCTTGTTCTTCGTTTATGTTCAATTCACTGATACTCTTCGCCACGTCTTCGGAAAAGTTCTTAAGCTTAGAGAACATCTTACTCTCTACCTTCACAACAGTCTATCTAACACTATATCGTTCTAATCAAAGCGTTAGATCAGTGTCTTCAACTTTTACTACCACCGCCAATGTTTTTTGGCTCCTCCACATGCGAACTTTGGTTGTAGAATTGAACTTTTGCTGATAAACACAATAAACCAACAGAAACAGAGGAGATATGCCTAGTAACAAGGAAATTCAGGCGTCTATACACAGAGCAAACATATACATCGACGAGTTGGAGTCTTTGCTCGAAGAAAGGGAACGGTTGGTACAAATATTGAAACTATCGCCTTCCAATAATGATAATTACGATTTAATTAATTTATTAGAAAGGTTACAGAAGCAGTTGAGCTATTTATACGATGATATAAACAATTTGATGGTCAAGGGTGAAAATACTGAATTTAAAGAGGAATTTGGGAAATTGATAACGAGATATGATGCTTCGATAAGGAAGTTGGAGGATGACTCGTTGGATGTTGAAGAGTATATATATCATGCTAAAGAGTTTACACAGAAAGAGGAGGTGAAACGAGATCTGAAATCAGTAAGATTTAAAGATAATTTGGAAGAGGAGGAGCAGGATCGACACGAGTTAATGGGATCCCGTCCGTATGAGCCGTACTTGGATAATCCCGACTCCACAGATGCAGAGTCATTTGATGCTTTATCAAACCAACAGATATATGCCCAGCACCAACAGCAATTGCTACAACAGGATGAGAATCTTGATGCCCTACACCAACTGATAAGAAACCAACACCAGATCGGGATAACCATAAACTCCGAATTGGACGACCATATGATTATCTTAAATGATTTGGAACAGGGAGTTGATAATTCAACGTTTAGATTGAACAACGCCAGATCCAAACTAGCCGATTTTAGACGTAGGTGTCAAGAAAATGGTAGTTTAGTAACAATTGTTGTGTTGACAGTAATATTGATCTTGTTGTTAGTGGTATTGAATTGAGATTGAGCGGATATAGATTGGATGAGACAATCTTGGTTGTATAGTCAGGCCCTTTTATGGCCTATATATAGAATGATATTGGGTAATAGAATTAATTAATTTACGATTTAAACTGATTTGTATTCTCATATAAGCAATATATATATATAGATATGGATTGGGCACATACATCCTGAGATATGTAGGATGGTATTGGGTAATAGAAATTGATTTGAACTGACTCATTGCATTCTGACCTAAGAAATGTATACATCTAGATAGGATTCAGCGGATACAATCTTGCATTAATCAATTCCCGATTTATGCTTAAATATATAGAATGATATCGCGTAACAGAAAGCAGTTACTTACGACATTTAAATTGACTCATTGTATTCTATCTAAGCAATGTATACATTTATGTACACATTCTATATTGTAAACTATTAAATGATAGATTCCAATTTCGAACGAGCTTAATGAAAATAATACAGTCTGGTCCACGTTCTTTGCAACATGATAATCTTTGAATTGAACTATTAATAAATCTTATTAACTATTAATGATAATGCCTTTTCGTCTATTAAAAATTGAAATCATCATTCTCCTCATCATCTTCGGAGAAGAACCAGATAAAGATGATGATGTCTCCGTAGACAATTAACCCTCCTATAATACTCATAATCATGGATCCAAACTCGATCAATTGACAGTGATAGAAAGTCAATGGCAAAGCAATTCCACTCACAACTAGGAACCCAGTTAAACATCTACAGAATTCTTGTAACGAGCTAGCAGCATTGTTATCGTTATTGAAAGTAAGGAAGTTATCTCTTCCATTATCTATGGATTGTGCCACTATATTTGGTAACGGTGCCAATAAAAAGATCAAAATGACCCATAACGGTTTGTAATTGTTAAACAATGCACATGACAAGAGGATCAACAAGAACCCTGATGCTAGGAATGCAGACAAGAAGATTATCTTGTTCAATGGATTCATATTTACCTGCCAGTTGATAACAATTCCTCCCAAAGAACATGAAATATCAATAACCACGAGTATCACATGACCAAAAATAAATCAAGTTAAATAGAGCAATTAACAAGAGAAGAGTAGCTTACAATTGGATATAAACCATTTAGAACATTATCATATCTGCATTCATTCAAAAATGTAAAAAAAACCTCAAAAAACAGCTATTTAAAATAGAATATCAATCAAATTTGGTTATGTGGACTATAAAAACTATATACAAAGGTCCATACCAATATCTCCAAAACAAAACAACACCACCTACAGATAAACCATTTGGATTATTACACCGCTATTATAATCCCTTGCATTATTTCCAAAACCAACCCTTGGAACTGGAATCACCATTTTCAACAGTTTCATCGACTTTATCCCATTTATCAGCACCATAAGGTTTTGACTTAACCACTTTGGTAGTCTGGGAGCTACCATCACTAAACACTTCAGTCTTGATTTCATTTAATTCCACTAAATTAGTTTCGGGGTTGGTGGAAAAATTAGATTGCATACTTGACGAGATTACATGTTTTTCTGAATCAGCTTTATCTTTATTCTCTTGGATAAACTTTTCCATCTTCTTCTGTTTATCAATCTTGACATTTTCATACATTAAGTTCTTCCAATTCAAATAAGCATCAAACTTGCGGAAAAACAACCCTTGTTCGTTCAAATCTAAGGTTTGACTATTGGGGTCAATACTGTTTAATTGAATAGCCGTGTCTAAATCTTCTTTAGTTAATATTTCCGAACCCAACTTGTCTGATTTATATTTCAAGAAATCCAATGGGATTTCCTTATTGGGGAAAAGACATCTCCAATACCCTTGCGAATCCCATACAGATTCACCTTCTTTATTAACACAATCGTTATAGAACTGAGTCGATGGGGT
The DNA here is from genome assembly GCA_030557765.1 of Suzukiozyma candida. NCBI lineage: Eukaryota > Fungi > Ascomycota > Pichiomycetes > Serinales > Debaryomycetaceae > Suzukiozyma > Suzukiozyma candida. The sequence continues at coordinate 11,677 of JANIVU010000293.1, forward strand.
TTTGTAGGCGTATAACCCAAATGGAGTGCGTCCACTACCACTTAATAAATCCTGTAACGGATTCAATAACCCACCATCTTGGTTAATCCCGTCATTTTTCTTACACCAATCACGACGATGGTTCAGCCATCTGTCTCTAAATGTCCTGAATCTGGGGAAAACATCACGATGATCATCATCATCGTCTTCATTGAAAAACGTCTTGAATTGCTTTCTAAAATTCAGATACCTATCCTGAGACTCTTGGTCCAACTGACCGAACAAATTCTTGCTCTGATCCTTGGCCTTCTCATTGAATTCATAAATCACATCCTTAGCAATATTGACCACGGCATTGGCAACTTGGTTGGAACTAGATTGAAATTCCTCTAAATTCGAATACAACTTTTCAATTTCTGCCTGACGGTCAATGCTAGCATCACTAGATTCTTTCTTAGACTTACACATAGTCTGAATTATACTAATGTTCTGATTCTTAAAAAGAATGCTTTATGGGTTTGCCATCAACCTCCTTAAACTTTGAAAATGATCATAAATAGACTGTATACAGGACAATATACAATTTCTATTGCAAAGTGGTAAACTAATAGTAAACTTAATGTAATTAGCGGAGGAGGCAATCTAGGGAGTTTGCATGGTGTAGTATATATTATTTGTCAATAGAGGTTAAATGGTGGGAAATTGGTATAAAATCACATATGCAGGAATTTGCAGCCAATTTTAGCTGCAAAGTGGTAGAAGGAAATACTACAATAATTTTTATATAATTTAATCACATTAAGAGTAGCAAAGGGTAACCAACTATAAACTTTCCATCACAGTTCATTTACTTTTACATTTACATTTTTTTTTTTTCTTCTTTGATTTTTTCGATTTACCAGAACAGGAACATGGCTTGTCCATTGGTTCAACCGATTGTTCTGGTACTGTTGTAGCAGTATCTGTCTCAACAATATGTGATTTCATTGGAAGATAGTTTACGGGAAATATCGAACATATGCCTAACCCGGGTATTTCTAATCGAGGAGCTGTAAAAAGATTATAAATTGAATCGAATGGATCCCTTTCAGCTATTGGTGTACCAATGTTAGGCAAGGTTGAATAAAAATCGGGTGAACTAGTTGGAGATTGTATTAGAGATTGAATTGATTGTCCTGGCGACTCTTTTGATTGTAGTAGCGATTGCTTTGTTTGTTTTGGTGATTCTTTTGATTGTTTTGGTGGCTGTTTTGATTGTTTTGCAAAATGATTTATAGATTGACCATTTGACGAATTCTTTTTAGGTAATTGACTTGGTGTGATAGACACTGGTGTGATAGGACCCGGTGAAACGGATGTATTCTTGGATGCTGTCAATGATGGCACTGATGTTTTTGGTTTGGTTTGAAGTTGGTGTTGAAATGAACCCTTCTTTGATCCAACGGAAAACAACTCTTTAATGGTTTCAATATTCGTGGTTGATGCTTTTCCTTGACCTAAAGTCTTAGCCCTATTTCTTTTGGAATTTGTCTTATTGGCATTGCAGACTTGTATAAAATCAGAATCGGCATCAGTTACAGCAATATCTGAAGTGGCAGTATCAATCATCTTGTTTGAATTATTATTATGATTATTATTAGTAGTAGTAGTAGGAGTATCCCCATCAAATAGCTCTTCAATGTTCTGGTTATTCTTATTTGACTGTTTTCTTTTACCCAAAGTGTTTGACTTAATCTGTTTTGAATTCTTCAAGTTGGAATTTCTGATTTTCACAAAATCAGAATTAACAGCAGTTACAGGAGTATTAGAAGTGGAAGTATCAATTTTCTTGTTTGATTTATTATCATTCCTAACCAGAGTGTTTAATTTTTTTTTTGAATTTTTTGAATTGGAGTTGCCTAAAATAAATTCAGGAGTACCTAAACTTTCAGAAATACTACCAGAAGTAGAATCACTTTTTAATCTGTTTGCATCTAAATTATTGTCATTCCAGATCAGTCTTTTTGGTTCTGTAGTGAAAATCTTTGGTTCGGTTGCTTCTGGCATGGAATTTTCTGGTTTTGGATTAGGGGGATTGGACCATTCTGGTTTGGCCAGTTTTGGTTTTGGATAAGCGGAAAGGGACCCATTTGGTGTGGGGAGTATGTTTTGTGATCTATAAGCTTCTTTTATTGTTGATTTTGAATTTTGTTCTTTTAATGTTAATTTTGAATAATCTAATGGCGGAGTATTTGGTAATGGGTTGTTGGGGGTTTTCAAAGGTGGAAAAGATTCCGGATTTAATACTGGATGGTTGGTGATTGCCTTTTCATTTCCATGTGGTAGTTGTTCTGTAAGATGATTTTGGTCAATGGTGGTATTGACTGAACCTGGTGCGACCCAATGTGGTAAATTTGGTTTGTATGGATTCATGTCTTGGAAATTTTCAAATACTTGAACTGGGCGAGGTGGTTGATCTGGTTGACCTGGTTGATCTGGTACAGCAGCATTAAAATTAGGTGATATATATTCACTATCTGGAACAATTGTACGTGCAAATGATATTGGAAATGGTACTGGTGCATCAGATATCTGGTCATCATGAGTAAATAACATACCAACGACAGTATCTTCCCTTTTTCTATAATTATCAAGAAGTTCTTCCTCAGCGTTATACATAGCCAAATATTCGTCTTCTTCAAGTAGGTTATGTTGGTCAACCTCTCTAGCTGTTAGCGTCAATTGCTGCAAATTAGGTTTGAATCGTCTAGAATTATAACCAGTAATCCGATCCATATAAAATTAGTAGCAAATTTAAGAAAATTTTGTGAATAAGCAATGAATAATAGTAATAAATAGAGTATTCTAGCTATTGGTATGCAATTATTGTGATTTTTAGTTTTGTTAACGATTGCAAAATGGTAATTTTGGCTTTGTGAAAAAAACATCGCGCATAGAATGGAACCTTCATCAACAGATTGGATCAGTAGGATTTATGATACGGCCATTGCTCTTGCCTCGATGGTATTCAAGCAAGATCAACTTGAGAGGTGGGTTGACCGCTAGCAAAAAACTAGGCAATAAAAAAGGACTAAACAAATCGGTTCATCCTACGCTGCCTATTAGAACAAGGTTTGCACCATCTCCGACTGGTTATTTGCATCTAGGTTCTTTAAGAACTGCATTATACAACTACTTGCTAGCAAAGAATACAGGGGGTCAATTTATACTACGTTTGGAAGACACTGATCGTACAAGGTTGGTTCCAGATGCCGAGCAGAATATCTACGATAGTTTGAAATGGTGTGGTTTGAAAATAGATGAAGGTCCAATGGAAGGTGGTCCTTATGGCCCTTACAGACAATCAGATAGAATGGATATATATAAAAAGTACGTACAGATATTACTTGACAAAGGTTTGGCTTACCATTGTAATTGTTCCAAAGATCGATTGGTAAGTTTACGAGAGTCTGCTACCAAGTTGAAACCTCCAACTACTGTTACCTATGACAGAAAATGTTTGCATGATCCTTCTCCCAAAATTGAAGGTTCGACAATTAGATTCAAGTCGCCTGATGTTTATGAGGAATTTACAGATTTATTGCATGGAAAATTGAACTTACAACCTCAATACAATCTTCATGATCGTAGATACGATGATATTGTCATTATGAAGTCTGATGGTTTACCTACATACCATTTTGCTAATGTTGTCGATGATCACTTGATGAAAATCACCCATGTTATCCGGGGAGAAGAATGGTTGCCTTCAACTCCAAAACATATTGCATTATATAGAGCATTTGGCTGGGATCCTCCTTCCTTTGTACATATTCCATTATTAACCTCATTGGAAGACAAGAAATTATCGAAACGATCGGGGGATATAGGTATTTTATCTATGAAGAACCAAGGGATCTTACCCCAAGCTTTAATAAATTTCGTCGCTCTCTTTGGTTGGTCACCTCCTAGAGATACCCCCGGGGTTCGTGTCGAAGAAACTATGGATTTGAAGCAAATTGTTAAACAATTCTCATTAGACAATTTAACCAAAGGAAATGCCAAAGTTAATGACTCGAAATTATACCATTTCAATAAATTCCATTTAAATGAGAAATTTAAAGACCCAATCAAGTTCGATCAATTGATTGACGAATATTATCCAAAGTTTAGGGAAATTACCAACGACAAATATGACAAGACTTACTTGAAGCGATTCTTGGAATTGACTGGGCCAAGTTTATCATCCCTAGATGATATTGAAACTGTTCATGGTTATATTTTTTTCCCATTAGATTATTCAAAAGTAAAACCAGCAAAAGCTACCTATAATCAAATTCTTAAAGCTTTCAGTGAGTTGCCATTTGAATCTTTCGACTCGAATGTTGTTCAGATTACTGAACAATTTCCAGGAACAACCAAAAAAGATGTGTTTCAAGCTGTCAGATACGCTTTATCTGGCAGTGTTGCTGGAATTACAATCCCATTATTGATGCAATTACTAGGGGAAACCGAATATAGGAATCGTTTACAAGCCGCTATTAGTTTTACAAATTAACCTTTCATCTGTATATAGTATATAAGTTATCCATTAACACCAACAAAATTTAATGACTCCATATTGTTAGCACTAATATCCAAGTGCGGTCCCGTATAAATACAGTGAACCTTCATTTCTGACGAATAATATAATCCAGTTAAAAGTTTTGGAGTCACCAAGAAATATTGAGAACTGCCTTTCTTACTGGCACTATGCACCAAATATTTATGAGCCATTCTTTCATTTTTATTATCCATACCTTGATTGATTTCATCTACAACCCTGAATGGTGCTTCGGTTAAACCTTGTAATGACATGACGAAGAAAATAGTAGATACAGCCCGTTCACCACCTGACTGTGCTTGACTGTCTAATACTCTAAATTCCGATTCTTGTCTAAATTTCACCAAAATGTGTAACCTCCAATCCTTATATCGGTCATTGGTTACTAACTCGACTTGACCATCACTGGCAACTTTGGTGAATCTGCTACTGAATGCAATTGATATTTTTCGTACCAATTCTTTTAATTTTGGTTCCCATTGCATTCTTATATCATTGATTTCTCTATCCTTTTGTTCCTTCTTTGACTTTAAGCCTGGTAACGCCTTCTCGAAGTACTCAATGTCATGGAGCTTTTGCTGAAGATTTTCAATGGAATTCTTGTCGGCCGTTGCTAATGTAGCCCTTTCTTGCTCAAGCAATGCTATTTTGCTTCGAAGACTTGATTCCGTGAATACCCCTTCGTCCATATACTGTTTTGCCATTGCTGAAAGCTCGGCTTTTTCTTCGTCTGTGTATCTCAGACTTTGTTCAGCAATCTTTTTGGCAGCATCTCCTTTCTTAATTTCGTCATACTGCTCTTTTAATCGGAGGTACTCTTGTTCGAGATCTTTACCACGTTCGGCTAACTCCTCGTGTAATTTAATTCCATGCACTTCCCGATTTTTCGCTTGCAACTTTCGAAATTCAACGATTTTCAATTCAAATGTGAGCTTCGTCACCTCTGAAGTTCCTGAAGCAATCTGTTGCATTTTTGTTGCATTATCGGCATACTTTTCAAGAATTTTATTTTGGGTTTCTTTGATTTTTTCTGTATAATCCTTACGTGAATCAGTTTCCAACTTTTGTATCCTCTGGGCCATATTATCCAACTGGGTTACAATGTTTGTAAATTCCTTCTTTCGTCTAACCAATTCTTCCCGCCTAATCTTATAACCATCCAATTCTTTGTCTAGTTCCTCTTTCGACACCTTCAAATCTTTGATTTGATTACTCAAATTCGAAATCAGTTGTTTGATTTCATTTTCCTGTTGTCCTAGTTGTTTTAATTCATTTTCAAGGCTCTCTCTAACTTGTGGAGAAATTCCTGAGTGAGTGAAATATCTTGACTCGCCAATTCTAACTGTAGAATAGAAGATCTTTCGTTGACCGTAAGCTGATCTTTGAACAGTATATAACGTGTCTCTGGCCATGAATTTGGCAAAAGTCATACCACCATTTTGCAGGGGTGAAGTCAATCTAGAAACTTGAGATTCTGTTAATTCACCCAAACTGACTGGCGTGAGATGAATCTTGGCAATATCATATAGCATTGATAGTACTTCTTTTGGGGCTTCAATGAAGTCCGAAAGATACCCATCAAAACCATATGATTTCAATTCTTCAGTTGAGCAAGGTTGACGAGGAAGAGGCTTTACAGTAGTTTTTCTCAAGGGTACATTCAAACCTTGTTGTTTCAAATAATCTCTAATGTTTCGACTGGCTTCCTCGTCGACAACAGTAATTGATAATAACGTACTATTATCAATAGATTTTTCAATGAATTTTGCGTATCGTCTATCTTTATTGACACAAGTGACAACGGGACATTCGAAATATTTTCCGGCGAATTCTGGTCTTTTCCTTAATAATCTATGGCCCTCCAAAGCATTCTTTCTGGCTCGATCGTTGTTATTCAATTCCAAAGAACTTAATTTATCGGTCGACGTGAGCCTTTGTTCGATTCTTTGTTTGTTGTCATTGATATCATTAAGTTTCCGTCGTTCCGATTCGATTTCAAGTTTATTATCATTGATGTTTTGATTGATTTTGTCCAATTCGGGGTACTTGGCACTTCTTAGTTCGGTTAAATGTTTGATTTCATCGTCATCAGGTAACTCAATATTTTCTTTCTTTTCCAATAATTTATTTTGATCAACGATTAACGCATCTAATTCTTGTTTTTTGGAAGCCGATTTTTGTTTTAAAAGATCGATTCTACTTTGCAATTGGGTAATAACTTCGGTGAATTTGGGTAGATCATGGTTAAGTTGCTTTGTCGACGCTACCTTGGTTCTCAATTGTTGATCTACTTGCTCGAATTCTCGAGCAGATGCAGAAGCCTGGGCTTTCAACTCGTCAATTTGATTTTGCACCGGAATCAATTGCTGATGAAAATGTTTGATTTTTAATTTCGCTTGATTTCTAGCTTCTTTTAAATGGGTAGTCTTATTCTTCAAATCGAGCAATTGGGCATAGGGGATTAATTTCTCGTGTTTAGCTACCTGGTCAACTTTAGTTTGGTACTGGTGATATTTCTTTGCTTCTAATTCCAATTCCTCTTTTTGCTGTAACAACTCAGCTAGACTCGTTTCCATTTGCAGGATTTGCTCTATCAACTTGATGTTATCCACATCGAGACTAATTAGTCGATCGTGCTGCGCAGCTAATTCACCATTCCCCAAAGTTCTTTCAGTCTCCAATAACAATTTCTCGGGAGACAAAGATGCAAATTCAGCCACTCGTTCTTGCGGAAGGAAATGACAAAGATTATCTAGTTGAATATTCAACCGTTTCACTGTTTGTTTTATTTGCAGTTCCTTCACCTGATGATTATTTAATTTCCAAACACTTTCCTTTTCAGTGAAAGCTCGGGATATAGTAACATGACCACCATTATTATCCATCAATGTAACTTCTATACTAGCTTGTGTACAACCACTTTTGATCATATCTTTTAAACTCTTCCGTTTAATTAAATCCAACTTCCCTCCTAATCCTAGACATATAGCAGAGACCAACGTACTCTTACCAGTACCGTTGGGACCTATAATCATATTCAAGTTTGAACTTAGATTGTAGATCCCATGAGTATACGTGGTGAAGTTGTTCACTTCGACCTTAATAATGTTTCCTGGCTTAAAATCGGATCCATCATGGCTCAACTTCCGTTTTTTTACAAACCGATTGAAATCACCTAAATCACCAACATCCATGGTGTCTATGGCTTCTAGTACAACCTATATGAACCTAGATTCACCTATATTAATCTAAAGGCTTGATTTTACAACCAGGATGATTGTCTTATTTCGCACGCGTTTCACCACTAAAGCCTATAATTTACACCATATTTAAAGAAAGACTTGAAACAACAAACTAAAATGCTTAAACGTAGATATATAACTCCCCCAACTCTCTAGATCTACAAAGATACCATTAACTTCTTCATTCCCTTGATTTATTCCGAATTACCCAAATCAGTTGATTACATAAGCAAATCACATATGTTTACATTTTCACGAAAAGATTTAACACAGTGTTAAACTAATAATAACAGATATACTAAGAATGGTATGTAAGGAATAGATAATAATTATTAATAGAGAGTACTAACCATAGCAGTCAAACACTAAAACATACAAGGATGCTTTTGCACTTTTCGATAAGAAGGGAACTGGAAAGATTCCTACTGAACATTTAGGTGATTTATTAAGAGCAGTTGGACAAAACCCAACTTTAGCTGAGATTTCTGATTTGCAATCCACTATCAAATCTCCCGAATTTGATTTCGATACTTACCAAAAGATCATTTCGAGACCAAATGGGTTCAAACCTTTGGGTTTACCTGAAGATTATATCAAAGGTTTCCAGGTTTTTGATAAAGATAACACTGGATACATTGGTGTAGGTGAATTGCGTTATATTTTAACTTCTATTGGTGAAAAATTGTCTGATTCAGAAGTTGATGAATTGTTGAAGGGAGTTAATGTTACTAGTGATAATAATGTCGATTATGTAGAGTTTGTTAAACTGATCTTGGATCAATAGGGAATTTGTGCTAAAGGCTAAAACCTTTAGCGTTACGATAGACGTGTGTTGGCTTTAATATATGTACGGAATAATTGAAAAAAGGTGTAGTGGAATTGTCTAATGTAGTGATTGTTGGTTTGCTTCCGCTTTTTTTGTTTTACCATGTTTTTGAGTTTGATTACTTGTATTGTATATTAATAGTATGAAGTATTTGATCTGTAAATGTCACTTGTAATGATAATTTTCTCTGGTGTTTATTATTTGCAGCTAAATCAACTTTCGCACCAAATGAGATACAATCAAGTCTGGGAAAATTAGCTGAGATTTATCAAGAAAACGGTTAATTTGTAAATACTTGCTTTACCTATTGTCAATAGCTGCTATATCTGATCAATTTTACTTTACAGAATGTCAAGTTCACCACAAACGGTCAATCAAGTTGATTTGAAGAAAAATGAACGATTCCATCTTTTCCCTCGTGATAGATTAGAAGCTTTCTCCTATACTGCTGGGATCATAGGAGCCTTTTCCGGGTTTTACGAAGGTGTAAAGACTTCATCATTAAGATACTTAACTGAAAACGGCCATAGACTACCTAAAACTGTTGGGGGATGGTACTTTTACCATAAAAAGAAGAGT
>JANIVU010000294.1:0-20801 GCA_030557765.1 Suzukiozyma candida
ACTCTTACTTACTAAAGTGGCACTATACATTATCTCCACCAATTGGAGTCGTGCTTTCCTGTGGGTGGGGTTAAAATGCGATATATTAAGTTTTGTGCTAATTGATATATCCGGTTCCGGTACCGGTGGAGATTAAAGACCAACGGTTTCAGAATAGGCGCAACTCCGAAGAAGTGCACTCGGGAAGTGCGGGGGTGCACTCAAACAAGGAAAAATGGAAAATAAATGGAAATAGAGAGAGAAGGGAAAAAAGAAGCGTCGGATGTAGATAGAAATAAACATTACTGTAACTATTATAACTACTATTACTTCCTCCTCTTCTCTTTGTAATTCGTTTTTTCAACGTTGTTGATAATTTTCATTGGCAAAATAAGAATGGTCCTGTATACAACCAATTGTTGGATTTAATTGAAATCAATTAAACATTAGAGCTATTTACCACTGAATTAGGTTACTGACTTCCACACAACTGCTTACGTCTCTTGCTAAGCATACAAGGATCTTTACACGCACTAACGTCTACGTCGATAAAGTTTGCTGTTTATTCTCACATTACTCAGTTTATACGAGTTATACGAAGCTTTACTGGTGAAACAAGCTAACGCTAGATTGGTTTTTAAGTGATACGTTTATTAATCATTAACTATTTATTGATTAAGTTGTTATTGAAGTGAGTTTGATCTATTGACAATTCAACATTGCCGATTTATCTTGAAGTTAGACTAAATATTGAAGTATCTTTTCTAGGAAGATCTATTTTCTAATTAACTAAAAGGTTTTGATAACCTTTTTGGGTTGTTTTATTTTTATTTCATTCTTTTCAACTTATGATTTTTCATGATTTCGAATTATTTACAATCAAATCATTTAATCCCAAATTCTACAAATATGAATGATTCTAAAATGAATAATCCTCCTCCTGCCTCCAATGATTTAGCAAACAACTCGTTGAAGAAGAAAAATATCCCCATAGAATTAACCGCTTACGGTACCACCCCCTCGGGAAAACCCCGGTTGTTTGTCTGTCAAGCATGTACCCGAGCATTTGCCCGTTTGGAACATTTACGAAGACACGAACGTTCCCACACCAAAGAAAAACCGTTCAGTTGTGGTGTCTGCCAACGGAAATTTAGTCGACGAGATTTATTATTACGACACGCCCAGAAATTACACGCTGGTTGTTCCGACGCTATAACCAGATTAAGAAGAAAGTCAATCAAACGAACCAGCGGTGATGATGACGATTCAGAAAAGTTAGATGACGATGTTGTCATGACTGAGTCACAATCAGCTTCTCCCCAGAATCATCAACAAAATGTTGAATTCAATCTCGATTCATTTTCCAAAAATAATGAAGCAAAAATTGTTAAACCCAAGATATCCAACAGTACTTCTAGTTCATCATCAAATCCTATAACCAGGAAAAACTCATTATTACAACGACAATTATTCCAATCGAAGAAAAGCACCCCGAATAGAAGGAAAAGGGGTACTTCATTCTCAGCCCAATCAGGTGCAAACTATGCCATGGTTCCCGATTATCATGACAATTACCCCAACACAGAAAATGTCGGATTTTCAACTCCACAATTAAATGCTACTTCCATGAATGATGAAATTAGCTGGCTAAACAATTTATCCACCATTCCCGGAATGTTGAGCGATAAGAGTTTTGATAATCATAATAATAACATTCGCAACAACCAAAATACCAACAACACTACAAATCAACACAAGAGGCCAAGTTTAAGTGATTTAAGACAGAACTCTTTATCAAGTTATACCGATGGATCCGTATCTCATAAACAATCTTTAGTTACTGATATTTCACACCCCGGATCATTTAGTTTATCCCATGATCAATCGCTAAACCCTTCATTCAATGATTTATCTTATATGTTGCCAACTGCCACCATGGCTAATCATGAATTCCAAAAAGGTATCAAGGAAAATAATAGAAAAGATAAAGTGGATTATGGTTATTCATTTTATGATATTCCTGAAACTATGCTGACGGCTAAACCTTTCGATTCGGTGACAAAAGATATGGACCATGTGAATACCAATAATAATCATTTTAACGACAATAATCTTGGTGATGTCCATCAACAATTCAAATCGTTGGCACCCATCAAACAGGAAGACGATGAAAATGGATTCCCTGATAGTCATCCACCTTCTCAAACGCCGAACCAAAATTATGACTTGAATTTTTTGAATGATATTGATAAATTGACTCATGAATATGACGTTAATGCAAAATTTATGCCTAATGGGTACTCATTTTATGGTGATGACCCTTCGGTTGCATCTAGTGGTATTGAAGATAGTCCATATGTATTCTCACCACAAGTTCCAATGAATCCGAATGGAAATATGACAAGTCAACAACAAGCTCGACACCCTCAAGATTCAAATGGTCGGGGATTGAGCATGGATCAAAATCAATTAATGCATTTAGAGAATAGTATAAACCAAAGCGAGCTTGATTTCAATAACGTACCAAATTCAACTAATAACTTCAATTTTAATATTGGTAATAATAATCAAGACCATCAATCAATGATGAAATCTAAAAGTCATAGTAATTATTCTAAAAACAAATTATTCACAAACAATATGAAACATATGATTAACAAGTCTTTGGGGAAATATCCAATTTCAGGTATAATGACACCTTCAATTCCGTCGAATGAAAAATTGGAATTATACTTGACTACTTTTATTCAAGTATTTTTAACTCATTTTCCATTCATTCATAGTAGTAAACTTAATGAATATGACATTATGAATATGACATCAAATGAAGATCCTAATAATGAAAGTGCTCGTGTATGTCTTCCGCTTTTGATTGCAACGATGGGGGCATTATTGGCAAACAACAAGAATGATTCTGAACATCTATATGAAGCTTCAAGGAGAACGATTCATATATATTTAGAAAGTCGGAAAAACTCCATGAATAATGACGATAAAAAGGAAAAATCTACCGTGAATCCATTATGGCTAATCCAATCGTTGACCTTAAGTGTTGTTTACGGATTATTTTCAGATAACGAAAACAATGTTTATATTGTGATTCGTCAATTAAACGCATTGAACTCATTAGTTAAAACCTCAATCAAAAGTAATCGTCGTATATTATTTTCGATTAATGGTGAAGATGAGGAAATTTTCAGCAAATTGAATCCCGATGGTATAATTGGGAACACCGATGCTTTGCTTGGGTCAAGCTTGTTTAGTAATAGTTTCAATGACGAATTGAAATTCAAAAACAATATTAATATGCAATCACAAAGTCGTATTGTGTTTATGATTTATCGGTTGACAAATTTCTTATTGATGATGTATAATGTACCATTGACATTAAGTATTAATGACTTACAAAATATTGCATTAGCAAATCAAGATGACGAGTTATTGTGGAGTTTTAGGAATTACCAAGATTTTCAAGAATATTGCCAATTCAACAATAATAATCTTGATCAAGGTCAAATTAGCTTAGATGATAAATTAAATGGAGAGAAAATAATTTATAAAGATCTTTTATTCAGTTTAACTAAGATGAATGATCCCAATCAAATAGTCGACCAGAGACTAATCAATTCCCAATTAGTTCAATTAAGTAAGGTTGGCTTTATAAGTTTAGTACATGGAATTTACGAGATTCAACAATATGAGGATATGAAATATTTTGATGTGCACGGATTATTGGATTATATTACTAAATTTATTCCTGTTACATCCATGAATTATGAAGCTTATATGCATTATAATCATCATCAACAAATCCAAGCACAATCAAATCCACATCACGAAATACCCCATGATTATGAAAAATTGGATTTTGCCTTGTTGGCCAATTATATCAAGATTAGTTCATTGATAAATTTTAAATTAGTCAAAGAACAATCGTGGTTAAGAAATTATGATGAATTGAGTAAGAATTTTAATACTTTTTTGATTGAACATAATCCCAACAACCCTACAAATAAATTAGATGATTATTCTTATTTGAAAGTTGTGGACTGTTGTATTATGATTATCAAGTTGATATTATTCAAGTCAGAAGCTAATATTGATGGACCAAGTTTAAGTAGACCCGATTTAATCAATCTTGAGTATACTAAACTGGGACATAATGAAGAGAATACTCTTGAAACATTTGAAAAAGATATACATGTACGTATATTTGATGAGTTGGACAATTCTCATCACTCGATTCATTCGCAAATGTTGTTTCATGTATTCGCAATATTGTCATTATTTTCCATCTATGTATTAAAGAAGAATAATCCAAACTATAGCAATTTATCTGATAATTCAGCAGATGGGTTATTTGAATTGAATCGAAGATTCAGCATGGTATTAAAATTGTTGGATAAAATTGAAAGTTTTTTGAAAGTCAAGTATAATGGCTCGAGTAAATTAGAGCAGGACTTCACAAACTTGTATCTTTTTGGTGCCAATCCCAATACCAATGGCGCCAACACGAACGAGTTACTTGATAATAACAGTGGGGTTGGTGATAATACGAGTAGTTCGGTCGAGAAAACGTTATACATTCTCAAAGTAGGAGAATGTGTGTTGAATTATCTTTATGATACCAATGTTAAGATTTCGATATATAAGAAGTTGAGTGGGAGTATGTTGCACATAAGGAAATTCCTAATTGAAAATGAAAGTCGTATATTATCATAAAAGCAGGTGCACAGTTAACGATTGATGAATTTAGAAGACGTTGTAATATCAATGGTTTGAACCATTATTTATTTATTTATTATATTTATTATATTTATTATATTTATTTTTGTTATATAGTCATGAGTAATGAATGTAGATTATAAGAGAACGAAATTGTAACGAGGGTAAGTTTGAAGAGTTGAACTACAATGAAGTCTGGAATTGTGGTAGTAATCGCTTTTGTCAATTGGTTACTACCAGGCATTTCATTTCAAGATTTGCATATTAAGGTGCATCTACTTCAAGAGTTGTGTTGATTCAACAAAATTAACGGTACAGTGTAATAAATACTTTAATAATATATCTAAAGATTTAAATAGAGGATATCTTTAAACGACTCCATGGAATGCCAATACCATCTGTATGTAGCGACAACTACTCCCCTACAACTCTAGATCAAGCTTTCGGGCAATTACCCAAACTAGATTTAAAAATTGGGACGGAAGCCTGAAAAATAAATCATTCGAGACTCATTCAAAATAGGCTTATACACAAGGGGAACCAATTAAAAGATTGCTGATCAATTCCATACAGTTTGTTATCCAAATGGGGTATATATTATTTTATTTTCCAAGCCCGTCATTGATCCAAGCCAAGCGCAAGACCAAGATGATCATTGCTAATTGATGCTTACAAAAAGAACCTGGGTATTTTCTAGAATGGTAAAAATAGAAAAAGAAAAAATATAAACTCCGCAAGGTGCATCATCAAATTTCACATGCAATGACGTGGGGTAAGTTATACTCCGGAAACCGTTGAAAGCTGGAGATGAACCGAGCATGTCCATTGGAACATCATTAACAAGGTTTAATCGGGTAATGTATCATAAGCAATAGCACCATCCAACAATAAAACCCTCCTGGCAAAGCCAAGCAATGAAGTCAATCTTCATTGTCGATACTTCTTTTAGGTCAATTGTACTCTTGGACTTGAATATTTCAAGATATGCCCCTCAATATCATGCAACATATTGACGTATTGTACATTGTCTCCGATACTATTCGAGACTGCGTTAGATTTCGTTTTCTTGGAGCTCGGTTTAGTTTAAGCCTCTATACCTAGGTGGGGTCTTAATGTAACGGGGTGCCACCTAACATGTTTGGTGACGGGTTGAGGCTAGTTTTACACCCACTATACTACTGGCAGACCCGATTGGGTATTACAATCGCAATTAACAGTTTGTGGGGTTCATTGTTAGGGTAAAGGGAAGTATAATGAGTGGACGGATAATGGCTATATAATGACTGGTGTAGCAGTACATACTAGGTGTTTGTTTTGTATTGTAATTGACAATTGGTTGTTTAGTTCTTTTTACCGTTGTTAAGATAGGTACATTATTTATTGTCTAACTTTTTTTCAACCACACTAGATTAAATTTATGGTTTGTTCATTGTTACTCGTGTAAACTTGTCGAAGTTATAAAATCAATAGTATTGTAAAAGCAGTCTACATAAGTATCATGGTGGAAACACATAAGATATACGGAAAATGATCTACAGAATATAATTAGAAAACCAGGAAATGTAGATAAAAATTAAAATCAGAACTCCAAAATACATTTCTCTGTAATTTTACAGTTATCTTTGTTGAAGTTAATCCTCGGTTTCCAATTAGTACAACGTACATTAGGGGATATCCGTAAACTCCGTAGAGGCGCTGGTATATATACTACGTATATTACCCGTATAGAAGTAAAAGGATTGAACAAACGAATTACCGGTAGGACTTCTATACGGTTAGATTATTTTATACCTAGAAAATAAATATGAGTAATGTCACAGAAAATACCGACAGGTACATCTATCTTCAACAGTATATCGTATAAACTATCGTCTCGAATCAACTTTAAGGATTTTACCGATTGGCAGTATCGATCGGTCAAAGATAGACGCCAAAGTTTTTAGGAAAGCAAATCTCTATAATGGGACAATATGATAATAGTAGCGGTATGATTCGATAAATTAAGAGTCAATTTTATTCATAGAACCACCTGATTGAGGTATTACTTATTATATGCTATATATACGTTGACGCAGGACAGTGCCATTAATTTAGTATCCACCCATATTTTTGAATTCTTAGTCGAAACAGTTACTATACTTCAAATCTTTAGGTACGATTCTTCGTCAAGTCGAATTAGTTGCAAAATATCCTGTATGTTTATGCCTTGCATATCCAAACCACGGTTCCATTAGTAAATGGTCTAGTGGGTTATGTACTAACATTGAAACGTTTTGGATCAAATACCCCAATAGACCAAAAAGAAAATAATCAGACTTGGTCTACCAACATAACACCATATTACCTAGCTTCAGAATGGTTTACAACAATTTTCATACAACAACCATTGAATATTATACTACAAATTGAATTGTAAAATTATTATTCGATCGTTCAACATACAAAGTATCTTTCGAGGAACAAAGCAAGATATCTGACGACGAAGGTTCCAGAAAGTGAAATAAAATATTTCAGTCAATGGAATGGCGATAAACAGTTTGATTGTGCATCAGACAGAAATCAAGTACAGGGCCACTCGAATCGACGATCCTTTTCACAAGATGGCTTTATGATAATTGACTCATAAGTTAAAGTTAAGTAAATGTAATCCTCTGCCCATATTATTGAATTATTATTTGAAAAAGTTGTTGAAAATATTATAGATTCAATCAAGCAAACGATCATGAAAACCTTAACACATGTGGAAAATGAAACTTTATTTAGACAGCAATGGTTTCGAGTAATCCAACCAAGTTATAAATTGTGTTTCATGACGAATGCATAGGCCTTCGAAGTTAATTGAACTTTATGTCGACCCTGGTGAAGGTAATCAGATATATAGTTTACTAACAGAAGGTAAAATGGCATAACACCAACAAATAAACAGTATACTATAGTTTTAAGGGCGATAAATTCTCGGTAGGCTCCCCCTTTTCGATTTTATCCTTTCAATCCCCATAGTGTTCTAGATCTCGTTTGTTCCTGGATACTTTGCGATTCCCCCTCCGGTTAACCAATTCTGCGTCGATCAGGAGTGTGTACAGCCCTAGTTGCATAAAAATATTGTATATTGCGAAGTGCGTGTACATACTGCAGCTTCAAAGCGAAAGTGTAGAAGAACGGAACAATGGAGTTGGTATTATAGGCATAGACGAGTGTTTGAGACTTGAGGCGAATGTAAAGATTGCACGATAGCCTTGCGCTTGTATGGAATTCACCGTTTTATTTTTAGCCCTCAATCGTCAAAAGCAATAATGGAAGGAATTATCTGTAAGAAAGGTACATCGGCAAACAAAAAAGGTAATTAACTTTGGCCAGATGAGATCAGGTGAGAATATTATTTGGTTTATCCTTCTGGTTTAAGATTTATTGTTATGACTATGATTGGAATTAGAAATAAAATTCAACTAAAATACTATAACCTTTAAAATTCAAGGCTTCATTAGAAGTATAATTTTATTTTATTTTTTAAACAGTATTTTATATTCTTGGGTGCAAGAATTCATAATTTAGAGATCAAAGCTATATAATACGATCAAATCACCAAGACAAATTTCAATAGTAGGATCTATTTCAAACCAAATGTTTAATAAAAAGTTAATCTCGATTTTATTTTTAGCAGCTGGCATTAGCGCAAATCAAGCTACCTCTACTGGATCTGGTCTCACAGATTCAGTAGAGTCTAGTTGCCCAGTGGTGACAGTGACAGTTCCAAATGAAACTACTTATACCACAACGTGGACATCAGTATCAACTACTTATGTCACAGAATGCAAAGATTGTACATCAACCCCAACAGAAACCACCACATCAAGTTCAACTACTTATGTTACTGAGTGCAAAGGGTGTACATCATACCCAACAGTTATTGTTACTACTGATCATTCCGGTGAGCCAACAACTGAGAATGTAGTAATTATTGTTACCACTCAATCTGAAGGTGGTCTCTCCACTACTACAAAAGTTGGTGCCCCCCATGAAGAAGAATCTGCTGCTAAAGGTGTTGTTAACGAGACTACCACCATACCAGGTATGATAGGTGACTATCATACTATAGAAACAATTACCGAAGGTGGAGTTGAAGCAACCGTCACTAACCATGTAATTGTTGCCACCGATTCACAAGGTTCTACTTATACAACAGAAGCTGTCGAAAATAAAACCATTGCTGGTCTTTCTACAGAAATTCTTGAAAATACAACTCCTGCTGCTACTGGTACTGTTGCTACTCAAGCATCATCCGCTGCCGGAGTTTCAAATGATATCCCCCAAGTTGCAACTGCGAATGCCGCCAACTCAATTCGCACCCATTCATCAATAATAATAACATTAGTGACAATCTTGGGTGTAACTGTATTCTAATAGAATTTTCAAAATTACGCTTCATTCAAGACATTTGTAATAGGTAACTCGGTTATAGATTTTTATAATAATACTAATAATTGTTTAATTAAACTTTTAGGCTATACCTAGCTGCATTTATAATGATCTTCAGAAGTATATTTCCCAGCCGAGGGCATCTAGTTTGATATAGCTTATCAAATTCAGAAAACAATTAAAAACACAAAGATATTGATAAACTCGAGATAGTTGATCAGCAGTCATGGAGTGTGCATTATATAACAAAAAATCGTATTATCTATAGGCATATACTTTTAAATATACATTATACGAGTAAATGTTAATACGCAAACTTATAAGATACGATATCACTAATAGAAGATAATTTTGCACTAGCATTTTCATCTCAAGGCATATTTTTATCTTCATCTGGCCAAATAAAATGAAATAATATAATAATATATCCAATAATATAAAATATAAATATAAAGTTGTCAAAAGAAAGTGGTTTAAGGTAATGTGATTATCATATTTATTATATAACAAGGGGCTTAAATACTATCTATATATATATATGAGCGACTCGCCTATGTAAATTTACATCATGAGAATTTGCAGCCATACTGTTAATATTTTGAAATTAAAAAAAAAAAACTTACTCCAATAGTCCCTTCACTGTAAGCTATCAAATGATCTTTCTCGTGTCTTTTTTTCCATTCATTCAAATGTTTGTTGTTGAAATAAATTAACATTATGACTCAATTGGGTTTGACATATTTAGTGCGAATAAATGGTAATGTTTTCAACTTATAATATTGATAATAACCATTCCTTTCATGACAGAAGAACCAATTATAACATCCTTGTTGGATACTGACTTATACAAGTTGTTCATGCACGCAGCTGTCCATCAGCACTTTCCAGAGGTCAATGTGGTTTATAAATATACAAATAGAACTCCAAGTATGAAATTGAATCAATTGGCCATTGACTGGTTGAAAGATCAGTTGAACAAGTTAGCCAACTTGAGGTTCACCAATGAAGAAATAGAGTATTTACGTGAAAACGTGCCGCAATTACCTCAAGATTATCTTGACTACTTGAAGACTTTCAAGTTAAATCCACAACAACAAATTAAATATAATGATACGAATGATGAGTTTGAGTTGGAAGTGGTAGGTACATGGCAGGATACCATATTGTATGAAATACCCATTCTAGCATTGGTCTCTGAGTCTTATTTCAAGTTTGTAGATCAAGATTGGAATTATGATTTACAAGTTGAACAGGTAAAAGACAAGTTCAACAAATTATCTGCAAATGATTGTAAGTTTTCTGAATTTGGGACGAGAAGAAGAAGGTCTTTCAAGACCCAAGATTTGGTCGTTTCAACTTTGAGTGCTTTACAAAAGGAACAACAAAAGAAAATTTTACTAGGTACATCTAATGTATTGTTGGCGATGAAGTATAGTTTAACTCCGATAGGTACTGTTGCCCACGAATGGTTCATGGGAGTAGCATCAATCACGCAAGACTATACTAATGCCAATAAAATCGCCATGGATTATTGGTTGCAAACTTTTGGTCCCCAACATGCGGGATTGGCTTTAACCGATACCTTTGGTACAGAAACATTCTTGAAAGCTTTTGTCAAACCATATTCTGATCATTATACTGGAGTTAGACAAGATTCAGGTGATCCCGAATTGTACACTGAAACAATAGCACACCATTACGACTCCTTAAATTATCCTAAAAATTCAAAAATTATCTGTTTTAGTGACTCGTTAAACATTGAGAAATGTTTGAAGTATAAACAAAAAGCCGATTCTGTGGGGTTAATTGCCTCGTTCGGTATTGGGACTTTTTTCACTAACGACTTTACCAATTCTAAACTGGAAAAATCAACACCGTTGAATATTGTCATCAAGTTAAAGGAAGCTGGCGGGAACCCAAGTATCAAAATCAGTGATAATGTTGGTAAGAACATGGGTGACTCTGATACTGTTGCTAAAGTTAAACAAGAATTGGGGTATACTGAAAAAGTCTGGGAAGAAGGTGACGAAAGTAAAAGATGGGACAAATAATGAGAAATATTTTTATTAACTATGGAAACAATAATAATAATAATAATAATAATAATAACATAGACATAGACATAGACTAGAGCAAAATCAAACCGACTTTGTATTATAATTTGTGAATTTTATTAATTTTTTAAGTCAACCTTTAAGCTTTCTCCTTGGGGAAAGTTCCATGGGCAAACCACTTGTAAGTTGTAACATCAAACAGCATTTGAATCCCTTTTAGTGTACTCAGTTATGGTGATAATTGAGTATTTGTATTAATACCACATTTGAGGTAGTGTATGTACCGCAGAGAATGGTGCTAGCATTGAAAACCATCAGACCAGGATGACCTCTAGAATTGAAGTTCCATATAGATTGTGAGATTGGGGATGGAATTGTCGTATGATAACCTACTAACAACCCTAACATACAGTAGTGGTTCTGAGAGAAGCAGCGAACAGCCCAATGCAGAAGCTCAATTAAAAAAATGGGAAACTGTGTCTGGTTACCATTATTTATTACAAGAAGTGTACTTAAATACCGAAGCCAGTTTACAGATCAGATGGTTGGCAATCATTTGTTTTAAAAATGGAATTGATAAATATTGGAGATCCTCAAGACAACATGCTATTAGCAAAGAAGAAAAAGTTCAAATCAGATCAAGAGTTTTCTTGTTGTTGCATGAGAAAAACAATCAATTGACAGTTCAAAATGCCCATGCTATTTCTAGAATTGCCAGATTTGATTTCCCAGGTGAATGGCCCACTATTTTCGATGATATTTCTAAAAATTTGGAAGAATCGGTATTCAAACTGAATGATTTAGTTTCGACTAATAACTTATTGATTATATTGAATAAAGTTATAAAAGCTATTTCCATGGTTAGAGTTGGTAGAGCTCGACATGCCATGCAGACGAAAGCACCATTGGTACTGACCATTTTAATAAAACTCTATGTCAAGTTCTTTCAAACTTGGATAACCAGTTTAGATTTAACTGCCATGGAACTTTGTTATTCATGCTTGAAAAACTTGAAGCGTTTGATCCCAGAAGGGTTCGAACAGCCTCATAAAGATCAAGACGTATCTGAATTCATAAACTTATCAGTTGATCATTTACAAGGTTTAATCACTGAACACGAAAAATATTCTTCCGATCTTTTGGAACGTTATGTCAAATGCTATACTAAATTATATCTTAATATGATTAGTATAAATCCAACTAGCTTTTTATTGCTCCCCTGTTCTCAAAAATTGATCTCGACGTTGTTATATATTCTCGAGCTGAAGGCAGATTCGATTTATAATAGCAATGAAGATAACGACTTTTGGGAGATCTTGGCATTGAAAGATTTTATGATACTTAAAAAAGTTATTACTTATATATACAAAAAAGGTGCTATAACTCTAAAACTGAAAAACGATAAAACAGAAATAAATAATATCATAACCAAACTCACAGCAGAAACATTTACCCCAGAAACTATTTTGCATTTATGTGATATCATCATCAATTGGTATCTTCGATTAAGACCATCTGATTTGGAAGGTTGGCTGTTGGAACCAGAAGAATGGAGCAATGAAGAGGATTCTTCAAGTTGGGAATATCAAATACGTCCGTGTGCTGAGAATTTTTATCAAGATTTGATTACATACTTCCCAGATATAATGGTTCCATTCGTGATGAATAAAATTTCCAACGGCTTAATGCAAAATGATTCCATAAACAATATCCTAACAAAAGATGCAATCCTTTGCACATTCCAATTGTCATCTACTGAATTGGCAAAAAATGTAAATTTCGATCAACTTTTACTCGATGTTTTCATTCCAGAAGGTTTGAAAAATGATTTGGCGGAAAATAAAATATTGAAGAGAAGGATTTGTCTAATTATCAATGAATGGGTTGGGGTACAATGTTCAGCATCCAGTAGAATCTCCATATACAGACTCTTATTAGATTTCTTGAAACCAGAGAACAGTTACAATGATGTTGTTGTGAAACTTGCCGCAGTTCAAAGTTTACGATTTATTATTGAAGATTGGGAATTTCAAAAACAGGATTTCAAGCCATTTTTAAATGAATTTGTCAAGTCATTGATTAATTTATTATCGAATCTCAGGTTAACTGAATCAAAATTGTACATTTTCAAGACTTTATCGGTATTGCTTGAAAGGAGTAATCCGATGATTGATGAAGAGTCATTGAATGATATTGTTCTTGTTGTCAGAGATAGTATGGCAAATAATGAACCGATTATCAAATCGGCATTATTGAGATTATTAAAAAGTTTGACAATAACATTGAATGAAGAATCACCTCTAACATACTCTTTGGCACTTCCACTTATAGAAGTAAGTTGTACCGAATCATCTGATCTTTTTGCTTTGTTATCTGAAGATGGGTTTGATTTGTGGTTGAGTGTGTTACAATATGCACCTCAATCACAACTTAACAATCCTGATCTCTTGAATTTGTTTAAGATGACTGCTAATGGGTTAATGAATTCGACCGAGATACTACCAACAATTATTTCTATAATGAGAAGTTATGCATTGTTTGCCTCATCGATATATACGTCCAATGTAAGTTTGGAGTTATTCCAGATATTAGCAGGATATCTTGCCAATATGAGAGATGATGCATTTTCCATTTTTATTGCATTCATGGACATAATATTGTTGGAAAATTCTACCAATGAGGCATTTGTCAATATAATATTAGAAAGCGGATTGGTGAGCGCTATGATAAGATATGCATTAGATGATGACAAAAGTGTGGTATTGGTCAATAAGATCTTCTTATTACTTTCAAGATTAGCCAAATCATCGCCAGAAACGTTCATGAATATTTTAACCCATTTATCTATTGGAGTAGATACACTTGTTAACGTATGGTTAACACATTTTAACAACAATGGGAATCCACGTAATAAGAAATGTAATTTATTAGGATTGATATCATTAACTTCGTATGGAGTTGTTAAAGATCTGAGATTTTTTGGTGGGTTCTTCAATGATACAGTAAAAAAGACGTTTTTATTTTTGGAAGAAGTGAATGAAACTAGTCAAGGTATTTGCGATGCATATAAACAAGACTTTGTTTATGAGGATATTGATGATTACTTATATGTAGACTCGTCAATCAAACCCCATGGAGAGAAAATAAGATATAACCTTCTTCTTGAAAATAAAGATCCAATTTTTTCAACAAATTTACGTGATTATTTGAAAACCCAAGTTCACACAATCCAGACACAACTCTCTAACGAAGAGTTCAAGCAATTAGTATCTTCCAATGATGCTTACACTGTTGAAAGGCTACAACTTTTACTCTAATAGTTTATATAGTAGTTAGTTATATACAGTCCTATAGAAAAATATGCTTTGGTTGGAAAATGATAGTGGTGGCGACAACATAGTAGAGAACGATTGTTGACATTGTAGAAGAGATTGGAAGATACAATGTTTAGAAACAATTACGATAACGATTCAGTTACATATTCACCCACTGGGAGATTATTCCAAGTGGAATATGCTTTAGAAGCTATTAAACAAGGAAGTGCTGCTGTTGGATTGGTGTCGAAGAACCATGTTGTATTAGTAGCATTGAAACGTAATGCTGAAGAGTTGGGTTCATATCAAAAGAAGATTATCAAAGTCGATGATCATATGGGAATTGCCTTAGCAGGTTTGGCCCCAGATGCAAGAGTTCTTTCGAACTATTTGAGAAAACAGGCAATGACTTCTAAAATGATCTTCAACAGACCTATATCTACTTCAAAAGCTGTGTTGTCAATCGCAGATAAAGCACAAGAAAATACTCAATCTTATGGTTCCAGACCTTATGGTGTTGGGTTATTGGTTTCGGGTTATGATGAAACTGGTGCACATTTATATGAATTCCAACCTTCGGGTTCGGTATTGGAGTATTTTGGTGCTGCTATAGGTGCTAGATCGCAAGCCGCTAGAACATACTTGGAAAGAAACTTGGATGAAATCAGAAAAACTGACACTATAGAAGAATTGATTGTTCATGGATTGAATGCCTTAAGAGACACGCTTTCTCAAGATGTCGAATTGACTTTCAAAAATACTTCAGTAAGTGTTGTAGGTAAAGATACAGAATTTGTCTTATATGATGACGAAAATGTACAACAATGGTTAGATAAATTAGATTCAGTATCAAATGCTAGAAACAGAGGAGATGACAGTGATAACGAAAATGATAACGATAATGAAAACGCAGCCGAGGCTGAAGATGCTACAAATGATTCAGCAAACGCAGATAATGCTAACTCTGATCGCATGGAAACTGATGATTAATTATAGAGTTAATAGTGTACTATAGATTACAAGGTTGACATATAATAAACGTCTCGTCAAAGTTCATTATTTCTATATACACTTGTAATACAATCATATTGACATTTATTTATTTTTTATTTTGTTTTGCTGCCACATTTTTGATGGCTTCAAGACATGTTTTTTGCATTTCATTCAATTCATTATTAAGAATTTCTGGTGCATGGAGTGTACGATTTGTCCTTATATCTTCAATCTTGTTTCTGACTGAAGCTAACATATCCCGAATTACTTCCTTCTCTTGAGGCTCCATAAGTTCACCAAATCTCGCAATCGCATCGTCGGTATCGGTACATAAAATCTCTGCTCTAGAGGCGTGTTCGTAATATTTCCTCATTTTATCATCTTCATCTTTGTATTTCGAACTTTCAGCAACAATTCTCGCTATTTCTTCTTCTGATAGAGTCGTATCTGCATGTACTTGAATCGACGCGGTGTTTTCTTTATTGTGATACTCCAGACCTTCAGGGTATTTTGTTTTGTCTGTGGCAGACACACTTATGATACCATCTGCGTCAATCGAGAATCCAACAGCAACTTGAGCAGTTCCTTTTGGACCAGGTGGAATGCCAGAAAGATTGAATTTACCTATAAGTTTATTATCCTTAACAAGTGAACGCTCACCTTGGTAGACCGTAATCTGAACTCCAGTTTGCCCATCAACAGCTGTGGAAAAGATTTCAACCTTACGAGCAGGAACGGGGGTATTTCTTGAAATTAATGGACTGAATATACCACCATATGTTTCAATACCTAGGGATAAGGGAGTAACGTCCAACAAAACCACATCTTTGACATGTCCAGAGAGGATTGCCCCTTGAATGGCAGCTCCTATAGCTACTGCGTCATCGGGGTTCACGGTATCTCTTGGCTTTTTTCCAAACAAATCTTTCACCAAGGTTCGAATTCTTGGCATTCTAGTCATACCACCAACCAATATAACTTCATCGATATCTTTTGGTTTTAATCCGGCATCTCTTAAACATTTTTTCACGGGATCGATAGTTTTCTCGATTAAATGCATAGATAATGCATCGAGTTCATCTTCAGTTATTTTGAGAGCTATATGTTTATCTTGCGCAATGAATGGCAAATTGATCTCGGTTTCTTTTACATGAGATAATTCTATTTTTGCTTTTTCTGCTGCCTCTCGAACTCTTTGAACTGCCAATCGGTCCTGAGATATGTCTAATCCGTTATTTTTAGTTTTGAAATCATCCAAAATATAATTTAATAATAAAATATCGAAATCTTCACCACCCAAGTGGGTGTTACCATTGGTGGCCCGAACTTCAAAGACCCCTTCTTCAATATCTAAAATGGAAATATCGAAAGTACCACCACCCAAATCAAACACGGCCACTATACCATCATTCTTTTTATCTATTCCATAAGCCAAAGCAGCTGCGGTAGGCTCATTAACCACCCGCAAAATGTTCAATCCCGCAGCCGAGCCACTATTTTTAGTGGCCTGTCTTTGTGAATCATTAAAATACGCCGGGACAGTTACCACTGCATGTTTCACTGGCTCGGTCAAATGTGATTGGGCAATTTGCTTCATTTTATTCAAAGTTAAACCACTTATTTCTGATGGTGATATAGATTTCCCCGAAGAGGTTTGTAACCACGCAT
Organism: Suzukiozyma candida; assembly: GCA_030557765.1. NCBI lineage: Eukaryota > Fungi > Ascomycota > Pichiomycetes > Serinales > Debaryomycetaceae > Suzukiozyma > Suzukiozyma candida. The sequence continues at coordinate 17,150 of JANIVU010000294.1, forward strand.
CACCCGAGTTTCCGGCAACTATTCTATAAGGAACATTGTCCAAATCTCGTTGGACTTCCTGGTCAAGAAATTTTCTTCCAATAAGTCTCTTTGTTGCAAAAAAAGTATTTTGAGGATTAATCACCGCCTGTCTTTTGGCTGGCAATCCTACAAGAATATCATCCTTTCCATCTTTATCAACAAATGCAACCACTGAAGGGGTAGTTCTCTGACCCTCTTCATTCTCCAATACCTTGCACTCCCCTCCTTCAACAACAGCAACTGCCGAATTGGTAGTACCTAAATCAATTCCAATAACTCTATGTTGGTACCTGACTTGTGTTGTGCGATTGAGCCCTGCTCTGAGTCCATATCTACCTGTTCTGAGAAGTTTAGGTAACATTATTCATAAAGAGCTTCATAAACCACCTCATTTTGATGGTTGCAAGATTTAAATATTTCAAGATTTTATGTGCAGGTGTATATTGTATATACAGGATTATCTATTACTATGTATAAGCAATGAATTTGTAATTTTGCATATCAATCCCGTGGCAAAATAACAATCCCAAGGTATCCAAGCTGCAAGAATTGTAAACGTGATGTAATTGGGCTAGTTTGATTTTTGGGTCTGTAGAGGTTGGGGCCATCGACTTAGTATCGTAAATTTCCACCGAGTCATTAGTAGTGTAGACGAAAATGTATTTAGAATCGCCATCTTCCATGGGTACATCAAAAGATCCGAGAACAATCCCGAATCGTTTGAAACGTTGATGTTGAACCACCGATCCTGTAGGAAATGCTGTGCTTTCCACAATATGACGAGAATTGAAGATTGATTTGCGGACAATGTTGAAAAACAAGGTACAATCTTTGGAAGTTAAGGTGAAGTCGGGGTATTTGAAATGGCTGATAGCTTGCTGTGGCTGACTATAGTTCATCAACATTGATTCTTTGTCTTTATCAATTGTAGCATAAATAGATTTCAAGTAAATGAAATAATTCAGTTTGGAAAGATACTTAAAAAATTCGGAACAGTAGACGAAATCATGGTAATTACCACTAGGTTTGTAGTTGATAAACTTGAATATGAACTTGATGAATTGGTAATCTTGATAGTTTATCTGGTTTTCTGTGGGTGATATACTTGAAACCGAAGGGGCATTTAAGTTGATGAAACTTTCCATAAAGTATTCATATCCAATGGGTGATAAATAAGTCCTAATTTTGTTGTCGTTGTACCCAAATTCGAATCTGAGCAAATTCCTCACTTCCCTCTCTGAATAAAGTTCAATTTCAAAAGGTTGTTTGGGGTGGTTTAGTGGATTAAGGAAAATATAGGAATTCTTCACCCTGATGAAATTCTTGGTGAGAATGATATCCAATGGAACTAGTTCATCATTTATATAAATTGTGAATGGCTTTAAAAACCGAGTCAACTGGTCGATTATAATTGACATTAATATCAAAGGATGACCTTTGGATAAGTTGGAGTATACGTGGAGAATGGAATAATCTTCAAGATAAAAGTTATCGAAATACTCTTCGAGATTATCAATATCAAGATTGCATGAAAACGTCGATAGAATGATTTTGGAAATTTCACTTACAAAACGAACGTAAGTCCGTTCGTTATGAAAGTTGATAATATTGCCCGACAAAGTAATCTTCAGATTACTTTGATATTTCAATGTTTTTATATATACTTTTTCATATAGCAACTTCTCAATCAAATTGAATTTGATTTGTCTATTATGGATCAAATGATGGAACGGTTTCTGGAAAATATCAAACTTGACACATAATTGTTCCAATGACGTTTCGTCATTTACCTGATCTAAGAATTGGTACCCCAACTTAAAATTCAACGCTAGTATCAAGTTGGTGATTATCGAATACTTCGAAATATCAATATACCCATTCCCTTTCATTTCCTTGTGAATAGAACATTCCATAATTTTACCTATTCTCACTAGCACTGGTATATTTTTGAAGTCATCTATAACCTCATCCATAAGTACTGTAAAATTATACTCTCCTTGTGGAGAGTACCGCTCAATCAAATGCATAATCTTCAAATGTCGTTTATTATATTCAACAGCTTGTTCAAATGACAGCCTCATACTCTCTTCTAAAGCATACCCCTTACTAGTCATCCCCCAACTAATCTCGTGTAATTGTTTCCATATAGATTCATGGGTGTATACTAATCGTAGTTTCCTAGAAGTATATGACAATTTAAAAACATCTTCTACTTGTAAATTCTTAACTATCTCTTGTGCTATATGTAAAGGAAGATCTTGAAACTTCATTGAAACCTTTATAATATTAATTTTGTCATATTCCCAAAGGAAATGTTTTGAAGATTGTTGATAACAGTGCTATACATTTTCTACGCATAAGAACAAACAATAACATTTTAAATAGTGAAAAATCGGCGATGGGCAAACGAAGACAAGGCAACCAAGGAGGTGGGAAGAATAAGAAGAAGTCTAAAGTATTAGGTATTATAGACCCTAACACTACTGGTGTTTATGCTACTTGTAATAGAGGTAAAGAACAACAATGTAGAAAGGAATTGATGAATTTACTCACAGAGAAGATTGAAGAATACTTTGATTTGAGTAAAGCTGAAGAAGATGATGATAAGGAAGATAAGGAAGAGCTTTCTATTGAAGATCAGATTCAACAAGAGTTGGCGGAAATGAAGGAAACTAAAGTGTCTAAAAAAGGTATGTTGCAGCCAATAGAACTAGGATGCGAGTGTTTGGTATTTATTAAAACAAGGAAACCAATTGACCCTGAAGTGTTGGTGGAAAGAATATGTCAGGAGAGTTTCGACACTAAAGTTAAAACAACCAGGTACACACAAAAATTGACTCCTGTTACATTCTCTGTAAGTCCTACAGTAGATGAGATTAAAAAATTAGCTAAACTAGTATTGGCTCCTCATTTCCATCAAGAATCGGGACAAAAACCAGTTAAATTTGCTATCCAGGTTTCCAAGAGAAACTTCAATGTCTTACCCAAACATGAAATCATTCAAACTATTGCTGAATGTGTAGGTAGAGACCACGGTCATCAGGTCGATTTGAAGGAGTATGATAAGTTGATCATGGTTGAGTGTTATAAATCAAATATTGGTATGAGTGTGGTTAATAATTATTTAAAGTATAGCAAGTTCAATTTGCAGCAGATTTATGAAAACAATATGGAGGATAATGAAAACTCCCGGGTTAACCCACAACTTGGCGCTAAACTTGGCGCTAGCCAAGTTGAAGAAGAGGTGAAGGAAGATGAAAAAGATGAAGGGAAGGAAGATGAAGAAAAGGAAGATGAGAAAGTTGAAGACAAAGATGAAGACAAGTCTGTAAACGACAAAGATTAAACCTAATCGCTGCCTCTTCGATGTAAAATATCTCAAAATTAGTCCAGTCGCATATCTAATGTATATACATATAGTAGTAAATCATAAATTTGCATTATACCCTCGAGTCTGTAGATTAAAAACATATAATCGGAACAAGTGAACGAAAAGAGTCTGGAATTGATAATGCACTGGTGAATCCTGAACTATCTTGCCGCAGCCGCAACTACATGTAGCTATACTTAGTCCAGCCGCATAGTACTGTAATTGATCCAACAACATATATATATGGTAATATTAAGAGTC